>AWWV01014704.1:0-25003 GCA_001974805.1 Corchorus capsularis | reverse complement strand
AATTAAAATTTCATATTCTTCAAAAAAAAAATTTAAAATTTCGTATTGGTATTCTTTTAAGGTGTGTTTGGGGTAAGATAACATTAGATAACAACAAAAAGGAAGGATGTACTAAAAAAACAAAAAATACTTTAAAAATTTTGAAAATTGCTATATATACCTAATTATTTTAGTATTTTTTAGATATAAATCATGACAAGTAATTTAGGCTGAAAGCCTGAAATCCCATGCAATGTGAGGCTCGAGCTTTCAGCAAATTGTCAATTAAGATCGGGGATTGTTAGATACCGCCCTATTTTTGCTATTCATCGCCCCACTTTTTACACTTTTACACCGAGTCTCCCCACTAGGACGGCTTCACCATGGGCAGGCCGCCCCACTGGAGCGACTTCGCCACGGCAGGCCACCCCGGTGGGGCGGCTAGACCAATTTTTTTTTTAAAAAAAAAATAGCCGAGCCACCCCACCGGGGCGGCCTACCCTGGGGACCTGTTCATGGTGAAGCCGCCCCAGTAGGGCGGCCTGCCCATGGTGGAGCCGCCGCCGTGGTTGAGCCTCCCCAGTGGGGCGGCTTGAGCCATGGTAAGCCGCCTTCATGGGGCGGCATGGGTCATCAGTCCTAAATTTCGTCAAAAATTGCATTTTTCTGAAATCGTCATCAAAATACGGCACGTTATGGTTCATTTTTCTTAAATCGTCATCAAAATACGGCACGTTATGGTTCATTTTTCTTAAATCGTCATCAAAATACAACACGTTAACGCTATTTTACATTCGTGATAGTTTAAAGATTAGAAAATGAAGCAAAGGGTAAAAGCGTAAAAAATGGGACCGTGAAAAGCAAAAATGGGGCGGTATTTAGCAATTCAGATTAAGATTTAACCTTTGAAAAAGTCATTTAAGGATTTCGTTTTTGGTCAATTAAGGGCCTTACCTTTTTTATTTTGAATCAATTAAGGTCATATCTAATGACCCTTAATTGACTCAAATTGGAGTAGGATCCTTAAATGACATTTTTTTAAAGGTAATACGTCTTTATTGAGAATTTTCCCAAAGTTGGATTTGAAATTGAGATTTTAGCCACTAATTTATTGCCTATATCTTATACTAAATACAAAATCAACAAAAATAACATAAATAAATAGTTAAAGATTAATAGTAGCTAAATTAATTATTTTTTTAAAAAAGTATAAAAATTATATATAAGAGAATACATACGAGGAAAATTGATTAATGTAGAATAGTCATAGTGTATATATATATGTGTGTGTGTGTGTGAAATTGGCTCGTTAAGAAATATATTGTATTGTATAGCTCATGCACATGTCACAAATACGTATATAATGTGAGTACTCAACAGTGTTATGCTCTCTTTTTTTTTTGGCCACACAGTGCTATGCTCTCTATTAAATAAAAAAATAGGTAACAATTTTAATGAAGAAAGAAAAAGATGAAGGAAAAGTACAGAGATTTATTGCGATATATTTTGGCTTTTAATTTCAAAACTTTGACTCCAATATACAATTATTTGTCATAAATTCAAGTTTAAGGTCCAAGTAATGGAGTGATGATTTTATAGACTCGAATCCGTGGCAATTTCCTCCCAAGTAATTATTCTTTTTTTTTTTTTTTTTTTGCTAAATGATCCCAAAATATTTTTATACTTAATGTGAATAGTAAAATGCAATTTTCTCGAAACTAGAATAAAATTAAGCAATGAAAAATATATGGTCATAATGCTTAAATAAAGATAATGCTTCAGCCTTCAAGTGTGGAGCTCTTCCTTTGCATGTTTAAAACCCGGACGTTTGATTATTGAATGATAGTTGCTTGACGATTTTCCGATACAAAATAAGTGAAACACTTTTTTTTTTGAGTGAGTACATGTGAAATCTTATTACAATCAGAATAAATCTTTATATATCCAAACATCTAAATAAGAAATCAACTCAAACTAATACTACACATTAAGACAATGATTAATTCATCTTAAATTTAATAAAAAAATTATGACCTAAACACCTTAACTTTTCATTAATTACATTTATATTATCTCACTCTAACTCTCAATTAATTAAGGGTATATATGGAAAAAACTTGTATTGTTTCCTAAGTGTTTCACTTATTATGAAACAAGTCAAAACCTCATGTTTCACTTATTTTTATCGGTGGAGTAACAAACACTATGCACTAAGTGTGTTAATACTGAAAATGCAAAAAAGCCTTAAAAATAATTTGGCTTAATGCCCAAAATCCCCCCTAAGTATCACAAAAAGGACACTTTACCCCTTATTTTTTTTCCAACTTTCCCACTCAAGTATGAAATAAGGACATTTTGTCCTCTGACGTAATAGAATTTAGTCACGTGTGTGCACGTGGCTAACAGGTCTATTAACTCGAGGTTGTCTACTGACGTGGAATTTCCACGCCAGTTAAAAATGGACCCATGTCAACCTTTTTAACCCTCCAGAAATTGTTAAAAATCCAGGTGGGGTCCATTTTTTGGCTGACGTGGAAATTCCGTGTTAACAAAAAAGCTCGAGTTAATAGACTTGTTAGTCATGTGCACACACATGACTGAATTCTCTTACGGCAAGGGTCAAAGTGTCCTTATCTCATACTTTAGGGGGCAAAGTTGGAAAAAAAAATTAGGGGGCAAATTGTCCTTTTTGTGATACTTTAGGGGGATTTTGGACATTAAGCAAAAATAATTTATTTTCTAATAGGAGTATGAAAAATTAAAAACAAAAAGAAGCGTTAGACCTTTTCTAAACTTCATTTAACTTTTTTTTTTCATCGAAACTTCATTCAAATTAAGGCTATAATAATGAGGGGGAGAAGAGAAATGGATTAAGAGTCCATATAAAGCGCTAATCATCAAAAGACAATGCTTATTCCGGCCAAAAAAAATGCTTATAACTGTTTTTAGTACAAAATTGCTTTTTTTGGGTGAAAGGTACAAAAATTCTTATATACTATGAATCAACACACAAATATTAGACCTGGCAATCCGTGTTTCGTGTCGTGTTTACATAGGGTATAAACACATATTAGGCCTGACACGAACACGACACGATTATTATTCGTGTCACGAAATCCAAACACGAACACGAGACCTGTTTATAAACGTGTACACGGGACACGACACGACATGACACGACACGATTAAGCCGTGTAACAAGTCTTGACACGACACGACACGTTTGACATGATACAATTTTTCAAATATTTCAATTAACTAAACTATATATATATATATATATGAGTTTTTTTTTTTAATAATAATTGTTTGGGTATATTAGAAATTCGGAATATAGGTTATTTAATGATTTTAATTAGGCGTGTCTAACGTGTCGTGTAACATGTCTTTCGTGTCATCGTGTTAACCTGTTAATTAAAGCGTGTTACTTGTGTTTTAAACGTGTTAATCGTGTTTTGACCCGATTAAAACACGAAACAAGATAATCTTAATCGTGTCTGACACGATTCAGACATGAGACACGATAAGCCAAACACGAACACGGCTAAACGTATCTCGTGTCATGCCGTGTCGTGTCGTATGATAACACGAATTGCCAGGTCTAACAAATATATGGTATATAATTTTAGAAATGGTATATAATTGTAGAAATATCTGAAAAGCTGACGTGGATTAACCACGTTCATATTATTTATAGCCGTTAGTCACGTGTTAGCGCTATCAATCGGTCACGTGATTAATAATTCGTGAAAAAGGAACTTACAGATAACTTTTGAAAGTAAAAGATTTTTTTGTAAAAAAAAATGAAAAATTAATTTGTCCCAAATAAAAATATAAGGGATTTTTTTGGTATTTAAACTTGAAAAAATTTTTAAACTAAATACTATCCATTTCCTTAATGCCAAAAAAATACAACCCATTTCCACTGTTGACTTCCCCATAAATTTTATACATAAAATATAACTAGTACACATAATGCATTTGCAACTTGTGAATAATTAAACTCTCGCACTCTTTTTTTTTTTTTAATTGCAAATTAAACTCTAGTACTCTAGCATGTTAATATATAATACTTTTTTTAGGGAATGTTAATATATAAAACTATATGCATATCATGCAAAGTCAAATTTTCATAAACTCGAGTTCTAAAATCACGTCAACTGTTTTAAAAAAATAATTGGTATCAATTAAATATCATCAATTCATCATTGGGGGTGTCTAGCATTAAAATTTGATTAAATGTTTTATTCAATATTCAACTTTATGCTCAATTTGGAACCCAACCACATTTAAAAGTCTAACGTTTGATTTTTTTGATCAAATACTCGGGTATATAAAAGAGTGTAGTGTTAGCTTTACGATAAGTACTGAGTTAGGCTTCAAAATTCTGACGCGTAGCCCCTGATCAAGCTTTTAGCCCTAGCTAGAGTTTCAATTTGTTAACCAATTCAATCTTCAATTAGGATATTAAGGTGGATGATGTAAATTTTTTATATAATGGGAAAGAATAATCTCCTATAAGGAAAAGGGCAATTAATACACCATGCATATATATAGTTGTTGGCATACCCACTTATTAATTATATCACAGGTTAGAGTTTTAACAGATGGGATATTGTTTGATAATAACACAAAACTAAATAAAGAAGGATGGAAGGATGCATATAACTACTTTGATAATGCATGCTCTTTTAAGTATAACTAATAAAACAAGCATTAATAGCATAACATAACATATACTATATAGTTTTTAATAATAACAATCCACCAATTTGATTTTGTGAGAATTAAACGATAATGTGACATTTCAAATTAAAAAGCTTTGAATAAATTATTAATTGAAAATAAGATAGTAAATCAAATCCTTGAAATCATTTCTGAAAAAAAAAAAAAAAAAGACAAATAGACGGTCGTTGATCTGTTTTCCACCAAATGCCACCACAGCGCCCCGCATTGGCTTTAGCGCGTGTGGTGCCTAAAAATTTGAATAAAAGTCAAAATGCGTTTTAGAACCCCATACTTCTACCAAAACCTACTTCATTTAAGACCTTGATGACTTGCACCATTTAATATACTATAGTAAACAACAAATTTTATTAAATAATATTATTATTATTAGTAATATTAATATTATATAGTAAATTTTAATAAATATAGTACGAGATTCAATACTTCTTATTGACTAATTGTTACCAACGCTTTTTTTTAGTTAAATAGAATGAGTTCAATACCTCTTAAATAAGATCTGATTCAAATTTTATTAATGAACAAGATATGTATTAGAAGAATTTTTTTCAACTCTTATTAATGAACAGAATATGGGATCTAGCTCCTCTCCATTACAAAGGCCAGTCCATTATTCGATCATGACATGTGTGGAAAACTCAAATTAAAGGTTAAAATCTGTTATTCTCTGATTTGCATGTTATACCTGAATATTTCTCCTAAGTCTCTCCTTCTCCAACCATCTCGTCTGCAAACGATTCTTTTTTTATCACTCTAGAGTCCAGCCTACTGTTTTTGCTAGTTGCAGTTCAAATTCGAGTTTTGAATGCGATTCAATCCTTCCCCAATGCCTGAGAATTCTTCCCTTCTAAAGAGATCTCTCTGATTTCAAATTCTTGAATCAATATCGAAGTCTCATTTATCAGAAACAGAGATCGGGATTGGGGAAGAAACAACCGAAGGAGTTTTTAGTTTCAGATGATAAGTTCATTGCTCTCTATCTCTGATAAATGAGACTATAAGAAAGATAAATTGATTTCTGCAAAAAGAATTTTATGGGTATTGAAAAGAGAAAGAGATAAAATTCATTCTGTTGACCTCAATTTCGGGATTCAAGTTCTAAAGCATGAGCAAGGAAAAATTATGGGAGATCCCGAACAGATTTTTCAGTTTTCTGGTTTTGGTATTTTCAATTTAGGCATATTCATTTGGGGAGAAAAGACAGTGTGAGGTTTAATGGATAATTCTTAAGTTGTATAAAAGTCCATCTCCGTTTGTTTGCTATAAGTATGACGTGGCAGCATCCTACAGTGGACTGGCCTCTCCAGTCCATTTAAAGGATTGGAGAGGAGCCAGATCCCAAAATATGTATTAGAAGATTTTTTTTTCTAAGGGTCCGACGTGACTCAACTTATGTATTAATTGTGGCCTAATATCACTATTGATAAAAGATACCGGGAAATTTGTACAAAAAAGTGTCTAACGTTTATTGGGTTGATGGTTTTGAGTCCTAGTCTTATAAAGAAAGAAAATAGGCGTAGCATCAAAAGAACTTCCTTTCTTTATTCAAGATACAACATGACTCGACTCGACACTAAATTAATCAGAACCTAAGAAAATAATGATAAGGTGAAGATAACAGTATATTAATAAATAAAAACAAATGTGGGTCAAAGTAGAAATTATAAAAAATTGTAGTGGTGCAATTATAAATTTGTCAAAGTTATAGTGCTATATAATAAAAGAGAGAGAAGAGTTTCCAAATGCCGTCTACTTGTATTTCCAAGCAATTAATGTAGCTATTTATTTGCATGCCTTCCCCCTTTTATCGTTGAATTCCTCTCCATTTCTCACTCGTCCTCTTACCATAAAAATATAAGCAAGTCAATAAATGAAACAATTAATTAGAACAAATTTAAATCAAATGGGTTTATTTTAATAATAAATTGAAATTTAATTTAATTTAATAATAGTAAATACGCCAATTATTATGACCTTTCATTTTAATTTATTCAATAACCGAACTATATAATATTTGCCCCTACACTTATATATGGCTCATATATCGCTCTATTTAGTGTTACATTCAAAAAAATAAACTTCCTCAAACTCTCTCTCTATATCTCTGCCTAAGAAGAAGAAGAAGCTCTTTGGCTATGGCTGCCGATGTTACCTCTTTGCATAGAGTTTTAAGCGGTTACAAGGATGATCTGACGGTGGGGAATGAATCTACTGGAGCAAAATCATCGGCTTTGATCACTAGGGATTTGCTTGGAGTTGGTGATGGTGGTGGCGGAGTTGGCGGTGCTGGTGGCGGCTCTGCCTTGCTTTTTAAGAATAACGATCAATCCCAGGAACTTGACCTTGATCTTCAAGTCCCTACTGGATGGGAAAAGCGCCTAGACTTGAAGGTATGTTCATCTAATAAGAGCGAAATTTTCTTTCACTCTTTTAAACTATTTCTGTTTGATTGTTTTTCAATCTCTTTATCGTGAATCTCATTTCAGTATCAAATTGGATTCCTTTTATTCTTTGTTTCGAAAAGTTTTCTGAGAATAAGTTTTCAAATTTCGGACTTCCAAACATTGTTTATTTGATCATGTTTGATTCAGTAATGTTATAAGATTCTATAAGTTAATCGACTGTAAAGCTATCAGAATTCAAGACTTTACTTTTAATTTGATTTTTTTTCTGGAAAAGATTTTGTTTATTTCACGACTTTCCCACTTTCATGATTCTGGAAAAAAAATAAATTTGTTTAATGTATTGCCCGATGCCCTGTCTTTACTCTGTTCTCAGTAGTTCCTCTGTTTGGATTCTGAGAAAATGGAAAATGAATTGGGACGATACAAAATAGGGAAGCAACGTTTAGCTTTTAAACAAATCAACACTATTTGATTCTTTCACAGTCTTCTGCAAGACTGCAACTGAGATGGCAAGCCATTAATTTCAAATCGAAATTCTAATATTTAGATCCAAATATTACTCATTTTTTCTTACATTTTGTTTCCTTGTAAAATATGGGTTTTAATGAGACATTAATACATGACGATTTGCAATTTGCATTTATTTACCTTAAAATTTATTTTGTTCTTCAATGCTCTTCAACTTCTAATGCCAACTGTTATTTTTACCTTCATTAATTAATTATTATTATTATATTATTACTCCTTTCCATTTGAATCTTTATATTACAATTAATTCTGATTTTATGCCATATATCAATAGTAGTAGTAATTCAAATTCTACAGCATTGATTGAATTCTAGTTCTTGTATAAGTATATATATGACATTTTCCAATATAATTTTTATATATTATTTGCTTTCATTTTTGTAATTTAATGTATGTGATATTCATTTATTTTTTAATGGTTGCAGTCTGGCAAGGTCTACTTGCAAAGATGCAATTCATCAAATTCTTCATCATCATCAGATGGAACAAAGCACCAAATGAATCAAACAGTGCCAAAGCTTCAAGATTTGAATTTCCCGCCATCTTCTAAACCTTTGCTAAACCTTTTTGATGAGAGCAGCCTAGAATTGAAATTGGTCTCATCACCCTCCAGCAATTACCAGAGTGTGTGCACCCTTGACAAAGTAAAATTCGCGCTCGAAAGGGCTGAGAAAGAGCCGGTCCGGAAGCGATCATCGCTGTGGAAGTCATCCCTATCGCCTTCGTATTCTTCATCATCATCTTCGATCAAAGATTCGCAAGAGTACGGCGCTGATGGAGGCGATCAAGAGAAGTTATTAGCTTCGCTGATGGCTGCAGGCTGCCCCGGATGCTTATCTTATGTGTTGATAATGAAAAATAGCCCTAAATGCCCTAGGTGCAACACCTTAGTTCCAATGCCAGCTGCTAAGAAGCCTCGCATTGATCTCAATATGTCAATTTGAGGGACTTGCTGGAGGAAAAATTCTATTGATCTAGCTTTAATTTCCCAAATTCTTAAAGTATAATTTTGTAAATGATAGATGAGTTTATTAGGGGTTAAAAGATAGAAATGTAAGGAAAAAAAATTGAGCATATGTATATTGGAAAAGGATGGTGAAGACCAGAAATAGAGAAATAACATTTGGGGTTTGGTGGTTTTAATTTGCAAAGATAATAGAAAATTTTAAACTCTTCTTCTGCTGATTTGCATATATTAATTATTTCTTAAAATTTTTTTCTTTAAAAAATCTACACTATTGTTATTTTGTCAATGCAAGTTGTTTACTATCGTTTAAGCCTGAATTGGATTAAGGCTTCTTACATTAAAAAAATTGATAAGTCTCTTCTGAAGAAATTGATGAAAGAATAAACATAAAAATGCCAGAAGTTTGGTGTACTTGTTCATCAACATATATTTCAATTCCTAGTACAATGGTAAGTTTCAAAATTAAGGAAGCCTGAATTATGTACCCTACACTACATTTCAAAAATTATCTGAAATATCACGTTAGTCATGAACATGATCTCAACTAGTACAACTACTAATATTATGTTAACTCTATAAACATGCTCTAGTACTGGGGACACCCTAGTAGTTAAAGTTCGGGACTTCTTGTGGGAGGTCTCAGGTTGGGAGGGGTGGGATTAAGTGAAAGGAAAGGGTTATCTCCTATCGAGTAACTTTTTTTGAAAAATAGATAACATTTATTCATGTAACTGGTTTTACAATAATTTTAGGAATATCATCCCTCATTACATCAAATCTCAGTAAAACTACGTAATCGATTACTTTTTGCACCGGAAAAACTGGATCTTCCTTGAAAATCCAAAACACCTGTCGTGAATCATGTTGATGTCTCGCTATCACGCCCATCACTCTCTCGTTGTCGCTTGTTCTTCCAAACAAAAAGCTTTGATCAACGATGATCAAGTGATTGATTCGATGAACAGATCTCTTCCTTGGCACCCAAAAGAAAAGGATTACAACGATTTTACCACAGATCTGAATAAATAAAAGGTTGATCATGCTTAAAACTATCATAAAATTCAGACTGGATAACTCAGATTCAAAAAGAACTGAGACTAGACTCGGAACTGACTAGAAAACAAACTGACTCAAACCGACTAAAAAAAAACTCAAATAAAACTGGTAAGATCTGTAGATCTGAATCCCTTATTGAAAACAAAAACCAAATCCTCCTCCTCCCCCTTGGCGTGACAACCAAGGAGGAGGAGGAGTAGTCGAAACACCAATTAGAACTAGAGAGGGAGAAGGGGAGAGGAGCGGCTAGGGTTGGATAACACAGATACCTTCTATTGAAATACCTCCTATCGAGTAACTCATTTAACTTTCATGTTTATGAGTAGCAAAAAAAAAAAAAATAAAATAAATAAATTGTATGCTTTATAGAGTAAACTCTAAAGTGTCAATTGAGGTTAATTGAGTTGGTAAGATTTTGGACTTCTATTTAAAAGGTTTGGATTCGAGTCGTGTCAACGATCCTCATTGGTGAATGATTTGTAAGTTGTAACCACTGTGAGATCTCTTTGGGACTTGTGGCATGCGCTGACCCAAAACTGGGACAACATTTCCTCACCTTAACTTTTCTCCCAAAAAAAAAAATAGTACTATATATTTTTGTGACAGGATTTTAAACTTACTATAGGAAAACTTTTGATTTACAATTTTAATAGTTGACAGACTAAAATATTGGGAACAATATATATAATTAGTTTCTTTATCTTATTATTACTAGTACTAGTACTAGTACTACTCAATAAATCTTTTTAGAGTACACCCATACATCAGAACATATGAACAAGTTTTCTTCTAAGAATATTTTGCTTCAGTTATTCAAAAAATTTCTCTCTTTTTAATTCATATTTGATAAGGTAGCTGGTTAATTTTATCTTTCATTTTTTTTTGCCGTAAAAAGCTCGTTAATTTTTAAATCGAATAATCTCAATATCAATTTAATCAATTACAATAGTACTCCTTAATTATTATTATTATATTGAGTAATTAATATTGCAACATATATAAGCTAAACGTGGTTCTTGCTATGTTGAAGCATTGATTAAAATAGCCTTTACTATAAGGATTCTGATTCAACTGAAAAGGAAAGAAGCTCAACAGAAATGCTACTATAAAGTTCTGAGACTGTATTAATGGAGAAATCCATTAATCTTAGACCCGACTTTGAGTGCTCAACAATATAGCTATTTTTCCCTATGCTTTTTTTTTTAATCAATGGGATTTTTTTCAAATTAAAAAAAAAAAGATTTTCTCTCTTTCACTTTGTGTCTATATCTCAACTCTTGGTAGATCATAAACAGGATAGTGATGTACAAAAATATGGTTGTATCGTATAAATGTTTGAAAACCGCATTCACCTACACTTTGTCAAATGATGAGCTTTATGGTTTGCTGCATGAAGCTAATTAAAGGCCATTTACTAGAGCAATTCATTAATATACCTAACACATAATAAATGAGAATTTAATTTTATCATGGCCTTTAAAGTTTTCCACCTACCTTCTCATTTCTGTTTTTAATGTTTTAGTTTTGGATACCAATGCATCAATATATTTTTCTTTCAATCAACCTAAACCCACCTCTTTAATTAGTTAATTGCCCTTAATGATCCTAATTGTCTTTCACTTATATTTGCAATTTTAATTATATTATACTTCATAAAAATAGTTCCATCAATATTTATTTTAATGAAATTGAATCACAATCTTTATTTTTGTGGGATCTAAATTAAACTATATACTCCTATATATAATATGTACCCAAATATTATTAAACTATATATAAAATGGTAGAGAAATTAAAGATATAAAAGAAAATAAGCCATTGAAATTAATTATGAATGATCATGAAGCAAAAGAATAGTCTAATTTACTTTGCTGTAGTAGTATTTCAATAGGTAGGTGAGCTATAATTAAAGGCGTAAAGGGTTGGGACCAAATGCAGAGTTCTAACTAATAAAATAATATAATAATGTATAATAAAATCTATCCCCTGCTGGTCAAAGGGAATTAGCAGAGTTATGCTTTCAATTCATTATAACCATTTAATATATATAGTTACAATTTTAGACAAATTGAGATACCAAAGATATATATTAATTAGCTTTAATTTTTTTTTGGCCGAAAGATATTAACTTTAATTTAGCTTTAAAAGTTATAGGAGTAATACACTATTTATTCATAAATAATAAATAGATTTTCTAATTCATTATGTTTTGTATTTAGATGGTGAACTAGAAGTATGAGTTCAACAGTTCATTATCGAATAAATATAATATAATTTTTAAGGGAAAAATATAATATACTTTTTTTTAGCTATTAGTTTTAGCTTTCACGTGCGGTGCACGTGGCACAACGTATTTAAATAAAATATTCATATGAATTATGATAACCTCTCTATTAAATTATAACAATTACACTATCTTTTTATAATTTTTTTAAACTTTCTTATGAAATTTTGTTAACCTCCCTAAGGAATTTTGAAGAGCTCAATATGAAATTTTGATAACCAACACTATGAGATGTTGATAACCTCCATATGATATATTGATAACCACTTTATAAAAATTTAAAAACCTCCATACGAATTGTTAGTAATCACACTTTAAAATTTTGATAATCACACTATGAAATTGTGATAACCTTGCTATGAAATTTTGATAAATCTTCCTATAAAATTTTAATAAACCTCCCTATAAAATTTTGATAACTTTCTTATGAAATCTTGATAACTACAAATTTTGATAAGCTCCCTATGATTTGTTGATAACCTCATTATGAAATTTTTTTAATCTCCCTATGAAATTTTCCCTCTTATGAAATTTTGAAAACTAAACCATGAAAATTTGATAACCTTCATATGAAATTTTGATATCCTCACTGAATTTTGATATCCTCCCTGAATTTTGGTATCCTCCCTGAAATTTTGATTACTCCATCATAAAAGTTTAATAACCTATTCCTAATTTGGTAACCATACTATGAAATTTTAATAACCTCCCCAAAAATACCACTTTGAAATTTTTGTAGTTAATCACATTTTGAAAATTTGATAACCTCTTTATGAAATTTTGATAACATTCTTATAAAATTTTGTTGACCCCTCTATGAAATTTTGATAATCACATTATTTAATTTTGATAACCTTGCTTTGAAATTTTGATAACAATACTATGAAAATTTGATAATCTTCATATAAATTTTGATAATCATATCTTTATGAAATTTTGATAATCACTCTATGAGATTTGATAACCTTCTATCAAATTTTGGTACTCCTTATGAAATCGAGACCTTTATAACCTTCATATGAAATTTTGATAACCACACTATAAAATTTTGATAACCTCCCGATGAAGTATTAGTAACCTTCTAATGAAATTTTGTTAACCACACTATGAAATTCGTATAACCTCGCTATGACATTTTGAAATCTTTTTGATAACGTTTCTATAAAATTGTGATAACTAACCACTTTACGAAATTTCAATAACCAATCTAAGAAATTTTAATAACCTAATCCTATGAAATTTTGGTAACCACACTATGAAATTTTGATAACCTCATCATGGAATTATAATAACCATCTTATGAAATTTTGATAACCACATAGAGACAAAAAAATCAAAATCATAGTATCACCTACTCTTCTAACTCAACAATTTCCAATTGAACAAAATGAATGTCGCAAAACATTATATAACGAAGAGATGGAGTTTCATCAACAATAGTATTGTACGTGTTAGTGTTAGTGTTAGTTTAATCTTTTTATTGACATTTAAAATTTGAAATTAAAAGTAAAATATTAAATTCATATAATGGAATAATTTATGATTAAAAAATAATGGAATAATTAAAAATATTATTTAGTAATGGTAATTTAGAAATATGTTTTAAATAAAAGGGTATAATTGGAAATATATTTTAAAAATAAGGGTATAATCGGAAAATATAAAATTTCCACTTATTCGTACTTTTATATATAGTATAGATAATTTAACCTACTATTAATTTTATGTACAAGGCCTTCATTGAGCGCCACTTGGCATTTGGTTTCTTTGACAAGTGTCAATAGTTAATTTTCTAATGTTTTGTTTATTATATTTGTATTCATTTAGTTTGGAAAAATTAAAAGACATTGATCCCCTTTCCTATATAAAATAAATTATCAAATAATTATAAATTAATTATAAATTTGTTATGAATATACATGTATGTCGTGGATGTCCATGAATCTAATTAAAGCATGGATAAGATTGATGACTTGGTTCATTCATACACATATACCTATGTACTAAGTTCATCCCCTTATATTTATGGTGATGTATCTATGTGCCTATAAATAGGTCACTTACTTTGTTATGGAATAAGATGAATGAGAACAATTTCTCCCCTTTTTAATATTTTCTTCTTCTCCATATTCTATTGTCTCTATATTCTCTTGTCTTTTCCATACTTCAATTCTACTCCCTTGGTTTGTTTTGTTATCATTTCACAACAAAATTTAATTTCTTAACTGAATTTTCTTAAAAGAATTTATAAAATAAAACAGTCGCACGCAAAGCGCGGCCGGGAAATTCTAGTTTATAATATAATCAGATATTATGCTGAGAAAATATATTAAGACTTTTTCTTAAAATTTTAATTTTAAACTATAGTTTTTTTAGAAAATATTTTAAATATTGTCATATCTGGCAAAAAAAAAAGGGTAAATCTAAGTTGGGCCATTAAATAGAAGTTTAACCAAGCCTAATGTCCGAGTAGGATTTTTTTTTTTTCAAATATAACCATGATAATAATTAAAAACCAACAAATCCAGCATTAAAGCAGCACAAAACCCTTATATAATGAGACCTGGACATGAGACTTCAGGTTTAGGAATTATGTACTTCACCAATTGAAACAAATGCTCAAGTGTCAACCTGGATACTTTAATCAATCATGCGCGCTCTATCCCATTTTGTTATTACATAGTACATACCCATTTAAGCGATCACTTGTCATGCTAGAATTTTGTTAGCACTACTTGTGTGGGATTCTTTTTTTTCTTTTTCTTTTTTGCGGATAATTAACTGAGAAATGAATATTCCTAGTAATTGTTAGGACCAAATTGAATGATTTATGAAGTTTAAAGACCAAATGAACAGCATACATATAGATAAGTATACAAAACGCCGGGTGCCATAACTTGTTTATGATTACTACTCCATAAATACCCTTAAAGGCAAAAGCTAAATGGTAAACCTTGCACCATTTAGTCACAAAACCCAAGAAAAAAGTTTTGGGACATGTGATGAGTGTAATGATGAGACATATTTTACTTTTGCTTATGACTATAATGTCCCTAAAAAAATTATATTTCTTTTATATATGTTTTATTTTTTGAAAATATTTAAATACTTTTCACCAAGTTTAGCCCCAAATAAAATTTTTTCCCAAATTTTAAGGGTAAATCTTAAATTTTGATACCCATTATCTTAGGGTTTTAGAAAAAAAAGTTATAAACAATTTTAATAAGGTTTAGCCCCAACTATAAATGTTATAATTTTTTAAAGGGTAAATTTTAAATTTTGATACCCTATTAAGATTTTAGAAAATATTATAAACTATTTTTTAAAATTTTTCTTGACATAAAAAACTAACCATAATGATTTTTCATCTTTTATTTGGTATAAGGGTAGTTTTGACATACAAATTCTCTTTTTATGAACAATTATTATTTAGCAATTCTATACTCACTTTTTATGCAATAATTAGACTTTTTTAATACATTATTCTCTTGAGTTTTGTGTCTAATTGGTGCATGGGTGCACCTGTTAACTGGACCCACCCTTTAATAATGATTATCAACAAACCAAATTCTAAACCATTAAGTAATTTTTTTTGGCACAAAAACCATTAAGTAAATTAAAAGGAAGTTAAATCAAGAAGTAGCTTTCGTATTAAAGGATTCAGTTATTCTTTATGATGATTAATAAAATTAGTTCAACTAAATTAAACTTCAACATTTATGATACACATGGAATATGAGATCGAAAGGCTTATAATTCGATAATGGGAGTTGACATGTCTAGGGCAACAATAAATAAGGAATTGCATTAGGTTTAACCGAACTTGGTCTTATGTATAATTAATGGGTGGGCTGAGACATACGAAAATGACATTTCTTATTGGAAAAATAGCCCTTGAATTATAGGAAAAGTGTTAAATAAGTCTTTGAATTTTAATTTTGGCCAATCCAACCCTTAAATTCCTATTTTTGGCTAAATAAGTCTTTGTTTAGACGGAACACGATTAAACTATCCACATTAGTATGCCGCATGGTAAAAAAACCTTAAAACTTAAAAGTTAAAGTATCCGAACTTAAAAGTTATGCCAAGAGCATCCAAAACCTTAAAATTTATGCAAAAACATCCAAAATTTAACAACTTGGATATTTTAATCCGTTATTAAATTAATTAAAGTTAATTTATTTATGGTTAACAGAGTACACCATTATTTATACTTGTGAAATTGGACTCCCGCTATTTTTAACATTTGTCATGTTGCATGCTCATAAATAGTCAAGGTCCAAACAATAATAAATTTTAGTTTTATATATAAATATAATATATATATATAAATTAATGAGGCATTACAAATGTAGATAGGAATAAGAAAACTTTCGTAAACAATGCCAAATGGGCCGTGCATTTACGAAAGTAGGGTTTTTTTTTTGTCGGAATACGAAAGTAGGGTTTGGGATCGTGGATGATGGATCTGCATATGAAAGATGACCAAAATGAAAAGAATGTTATGTCCATACTTTAAAGTCAAGACTATTAATTAAAAACATTTTTTTATCAGGTAAATTAATTAAACGCCTTAATTAGCCAAGTCTCATTGTAATATGTGTTTTGTCTATATTTATGTTGAGTTGGTTGTTTGTTATTATTATAATCATTATCATAGTTTGCTTAATCAATTATCATTTGTATGTTTGGGTATAAATGAAATCATATGATGATATCATCAGGGGCGGATTCTCTTTATAGCTTGAGGGGTCTTGGCCCCTCAAAATTTGTAGAATTTCTTAACTAGACATGTATTTTTATGTATACTAGTATTCACTTTCACGTGCATTGCACGCATGTTGCACGCAGGCAGGGGCGGAACCAGAAAACAAATATTGGGGTAGCAAAAATAAAATATTAATAAATTTTTATCTTACTCTACGTTTTTTCCTCGAGTCAAATTCATCTATGATAACATCTGAACTAAAAGTACTAGCAATTTCCTTTTCGATATATATAACTAAGCTATCAGCTAGAAACTCATCTTCCATTCTGTTAGTCTTCAAGATTTTCATTGCTGAAAAAGCACGTTCACTGCTAGCTGTTGAAATCGGAAGAGTTAAAACAAGTCGAAGTAATCTATCAATCAAATGATAAATTCTTGACTTTCTTGTCTCTGCCAATTTTCTGCACAACTCTGAGATAGTAGACAAATTCTGAAAGTCCTCATGTTTTGCTACATCAAGTTCATAATGTTGCAACTGAATTCTCAAATGAATTCGCTCTTGCACAGTAAAATCAGAATTTTCCGGAGTTGTGTTGATATTAGGATCCTCTGCCTCCACATCCTTTTTCTTGAAGAATGAATTAATAGTTTTTAACCTTTTCATTCTTCTTAATCCTGCATATAAGAAAATTTAAATAAAAATAAATGAGAATGTGACAAACGAATGATTAAAAACTTGAAAGCAATTTTAATGGAATAAAAATTGAAACAAAAACTAAATGAATAAGAATAAATTGAATAATTTGGGCATACTCACATATATATCAATATAAAATTGTAAAAGAAGAACTTATGTGTTGATTCCCTTCTTGAATTCCAAATTGAAATTGAAAAGGATGAAGAAACAGAAACTTCTTAGTTTGTTACAAGAAGACAACGAAATAATAATAAAAAAAAAGAAGACAAAGTGTTTAGAGAGAATGAGAATAACGCTAGGGCAAGTCTTTTTAGTGAGTTTTATAAAGTGACTAAGTGGTGAGGAAATAAATTGTGAACACCAATAATAAATAGACACATGGCTACTAATTAAACAACCCTATGTGATTTTAACCATTCCCTTTAGATTTTATCTTTAGATTTTAACCATCAATATACTTTATTCTTAACCAAAAATTTTTTGGGGTAGCCAACAATTTTTTCTCGGGGTAGCAATTTTTAAACCTTCTATATATTTTTTTTGGCTTTGGGGTAGCAATGGCTACCCCCCCTTATTATGTAGTTCCGCCCCTGCACGCAGGGGCGGATCTTGATGGTAAAAGTACAAAATTGGTCCCTCAAGTGGAGCAAAAATAGCAAATTGGTCTCTCAGGTGAAAAATATGCAATTTAGTCCTTGAAGTGGAGTTAACTGAGTAATTGGTCCTTTCCGTCACAAGCCGGCAGTGACGATGTCAACTGTGCTGACGTGGCAGTGACGACGTCAACTGTGCTGACGTGTCATCTGCCACGTCACATTTTTTTATTAAAAAAATATTTTTTAAAAAAATATTTAATTTTTTGAAAAAAAAAAATTGGTGAGGGACCCAATTGCTTAATTAACTCAACTTCAGGGACTCAATTGCTCACTAGGTTCACTTCAGGGACCCATTTGCACATTTGCCCTTAATTTTTGGTTTTTTTAATAAAAATAAAAAATTTTCATTTTTTTTTCTTTTGTTTTTCTCTTTTTAAAAAAAAAATACCATTTTTTAATTTTTTTTTGAAAAAAGAAGAAGAAGAAAATGATTTTTTTAATTTTGATACTATCTCTTTTAATTTTGTTAAAAAGATGACAAATATTTTAGCACATAATATTGCAAAATCTGAGTGTAGATTGGGTGACCAATGGGTTTGATTGAGTTATTTACCCTCTCATATTTGTAATCCAACTCCTTGATTAATGAAAAAGTAGCCCCCCCTTTTTTTTTGCAGTAAAAAAAAGTAGTTTGTTTAAAAAAAAGAATATATAGTAAATCAAACAAATAAAATTATTTTTTCATCGGTTAATTTACAAAAAGATTTTATGACTTTGATAATTACTATCCTTTTGTTCCTGGTAGGAAGCAGAACTTCTTTGAAATTCGCATCTTTTCTTCTTAAAAATTATATGTTAGGTTGTGATCAGTGTTTTTTTTTTTATAAAAAAATTGTATTTGTTTTATAAATTAATTATTATTAAGTAAACATTATGAAATGGACTGATTAAAGTAAGAAATATTCAGGGAAGAAAAACTTGATATAAATTGATTAATATATACTAAATATTGCCAATCAGATCATTTAAAAATCTATTGTTGTTCCTATTTAATAAATTAATCATATTCACCACGAGTTTTGAAAAGAAGAAAATGATTTTTAAAAAGAAAATAGAAAAAAACAAAAAAAAAAGAAACGAAGAAAAATGAAAATTTTTTTATTTTTATTACAAAAACCAAAAATTAGGGGCAAATGTGCAAATGGGTCCCTGAAGTTGAGTTAATTGAGCAATTAGGTCCCTCACTAATTTTTTTAAAAAAATTATATATTTTTTTAAATTTTTTTTAATTAAAAAATGTGACGTGGCAGATGACATGTCAGCATAGTTGATGGTTCCTGATCCAACGGCTTGTAACGAAAAGGACCCAATTGCTCAGTTAACTCCACTTCAGGGACTAAATTGCATATTTTTTCACATGAGGGACCAATTTGCTATTTTCGCTCCACTTTAGGGATCAAATTGCATATAAGTTTGAGGGGGCCGATATACTAGTATTTAACTTGAATGTTTCTTTATTGCTAAAAATTAATCAAGTTTTACTAAATTAACTAATTAAATAAGCTTAACAAAATTAAATATATAAAGTTTGGTGATAATTGAATTAAGGGTAAATTATATAGATAATCACTTAAGTTTAGGCTAGTTTCTGTTTTGTTTATTCAACTATAAAAAGTAACGTTTTGTTCACTTAATTATATTTGCAAACTTGAATATTTTGGCCATCAATCACATATTATTATGATGTGCCATGAAAGCAAATTAAGGATCAATTCCGTGACTACAATATTTAATTTTACAAACTTAAGTGATCAAATCGTTACTTTTCATAGTTAAATTACTAAAACAGTAACTCATATAAAGTTAAGTGATTTGTAATTTACCCTTGAATCAATGGATCAATATCCATTATTAAATTTTTTTTGTGCATGTAAACACAAACTTCGCGTCTAAAATAAGAACAGGAAATTCGGAACAAATAAATAATTTTATTGATGAAGTGGGGTACAATCTTTGAAAATTACAATGAATTCTATCTTCTGATTCTTCTTTGATGAATTTGCATCAAGGGTCTCGATGGACTTGATCTTGAACAAACGGAATAATCTCCTCCAAAAGTGTTGGTGAAGATCAAACAATAATTTCTTGAACTTTGGTGAAGATCAAAATAAGAATCTGAAATACTTCAGATATTGATTCTTCAGAGTTTTCTGCTTCAGAGCTTTTCTGCCTTCTGCATTGTGTGTTGAAAATGACTTGGGAGCTTGGTATTTATAGTGGGGAATGAAGAGTTTCAAAATAACTTGATTTCTCCTTGTTATTTATCTCTAAACAATTAATTTTAATTAGAGATAAATAATATTCCACCTGCTTGACATTTGATTGGCTAATTTTCCAAGCCTTGTAATTTGATTGGTCCATTGATGTAATTTATTCACCATTTATCTCAAATTAATTAGAGATAAAAATGATGACTCACAGGTTAATTTTAATTGGTCAAACCCATGAGACAATGGAATTTGATTGGTTGACCATGACTTCTTGAATTTTCATTGGTCACATGATTTTCTCTAATTTAATTTAATTTAATTAGAGATAAACTAAATGAATTGAACCAAATTTGATTGGATAATTTGAAATAGTTGAGATTTGATTGGTCTAGTCATGTGTACAATTTTGACAAGACTAAACACTTTATAATTCCCATGTGTCATAACTTAATTGGACATACAATGAGGTATTTCAAGTTGATGTGGCGCTTTGAGATTGGCTAACAAATTTTCTCCTTCTACAAATGCCCCCTCCAGACTTGTTTACTTTGACATATGGAATGTGAATAAGTCTTGACATCTAATTCATTTATCAACTTCATGATCCCATGTTGATGAAATTATTTTGCCTAAACGGACAGAGTATGCATTAATTGTCAATTTTATTTTCCCTTTTGGGAAACCCCAACACTCATACACTTAGGCTTGTACGATGAGACTTTGGAAAGGTTTTAAAGTCCTTTATTTCCTTGTAATTGGATCACATATTTATTTCAACTAGGACTATACTAACTCAACTGACCAAAGGAGAGATTGAGTTCCATCCGATTTCCACCCAAACAACTTGAATTTGTATTGAATTAAAAACCCTTGAATCGTCTTGGAGTAGAACATTCCCCTATAAAAAGAGACGTAGGGCACTTATTTTTTTCCCCACATAATAATCGTCAATCACCGCAAAGTTTCAATCGACTTCACATGCTCATCGATTTTCCACTCGCCACATACTCATCGATTTCTCATCTTCTCCAGGTAAATATCAAAGCCATTGTTTAGCATATATTATTTTCCTGGAATCTTGACCACGTACACATGTTCCATGAGCATAATCTGACCATACATGTAAATTTCCTTTGAAAATTCATGAAACTTAAAAGCTTTGCCACGTCTTTTGCCCTTTTTCAATTCTCATGAAAGTTTGGCACGTTTCCAGGCAAGCTTTGAAAATTCCATGTGTCGATTAATTTGCAATCATTTGCCTTTTTTTTTAATTAATTGGATGCTGACTCTCCAATTTATATTCATAGCTTGGAATCTGATAGTGACCTTCAGTTAATCTTCCGGTAAGCCTCCATCGTCTTGATGTTTCAAATTTTTCGATTGATCAAAACAAAAAAACTTGCCATCAAATTTACCCTGCTGTTATCTCGCCTGATATCGTAATTTTTTCTTTCAGGAAGACTTACAGGCGACTTGGTGGACTTGTTGCAATAATTGGTTTGCAATTTAATCAGTGTTTGTGAACCTTTTTTTTTTCAGCCATGCTTTTTTTTTTTCCTTTTTATTATTCACCGCAAACTAACACTAATTAATTGTAATTAATTGTAATTTGTAGGCTTCTGCTCATCACTTGCAACAAAGCGACCAAACTTATTATTCGCTTTTGATCAAGACCCAAGCGACCAAATTTATTATTCGATTGTCCTGGTGTCAACAAAGCGATCAAACTTATTATTCGCTTTTGATCAAGACCCAAGCGACCAATTATCATGGTTCGTTTCAAGGAGCACGAGGGCAATCTTATTATCCTTGCCCATGCAGATGAGGATATCAAGGAAGGGGTATCTCTTCCCATTGGCCAACCTATTTATGGTCGATATCCTCCATCTTGGCCAAAATTATCATTCCCTCAAGATCTGACCAAATGGTCTGCGGAGCCTATATGTGAGACAAAAAATTCTCTCCGATCTTATTTGCATGATGGAGTTCAGAGCGATACAAAGTTTATTACTTTGGGGAATCACATTGCCACTGGTTCATCTTATTGGGGACCATTTTTCAAGCTTTATGGTGAATTTGCCTATATTCCCAAATATTGGGAATGGGCTGAAGAGGTGCTGGGCCGCTATAGGTCATATGTTTCTGAGGCTGAGATTGAAGACGCAATTTATGCATCTCTCTATACTTATGATCGCAACAAAGACATCATTCGCGCATTTTGCGAAAATTGGTGTCCATCCACGAATACTCTTCATCTTGGTTCTGGGGAAGCCTCAATTTCTTTATGGGATTTGCATCAATTAGGATGCTTGCCTATTAAAGGTGATTTTTACGACAAGGTGATCCCTTGCGCTGAGGAGTTAACTGGGGTTGATGATAAAGGGATAAGACATCTTCCAAGAAACTGTGAGCACTTATTTGCTGCTTTCCACTATTTACAAAAGAAGCATGGAAATCAGCGTAAGGTTCTTCTTGTCGACTAGATTAACTTTTGGTTTTAAGGCAGGCTCGTTACTCAAAGCCTCCTACTCGGCGAGCTAATCGAACGACTCGTTCGAGAAACACTCATAATCCCAATGGTTTGATACTTGAACATGGTAGATGGGGTCTTATAGGGCACAAGGCATGCGAATTTCTTTCATATTGAGGACACTTGGAGACAGACAACATTTTTCTCGGCTTTCATTTCTTGTTGGCTTTGTGCCTTTGTACTCCCGAGTGAAGATGAATCGATTCGTCCTGAAACATTCAAAGTCGCCAGTATCATAGGTTTCCAAAAAAGACCATTTAATCTTGCTGTTCCAGTTTTGGCCAAAATATACCAAAGACTTAATAAGGTTGCTTCTTCTACTCAGGCCGGCTCTTCGGAAGCATGCTTCCTAATGCATTATTTGTATGGATGGTTAGGCTATTATTTCGGTACCCATTTCCCAAGCATAGATGAACTTTCTGGTCCCCTCATGGCCAAATACTCTGGGGAAGGTGGAGCTAAACAATTTTCTCCACGTGATGCACGCGTGGCAATCTATAATGGTTTATCTTGGGGTGCCATTCCTTTTACAAGGAACAAAGAGTTGATCCTTGTTGATGATGGATCCCTTAATCCAAGGGAGTTTGCCTACCTGGTTAGTGTTCGTTCCAGTTATTTGTCTGTTCGATATAGTGGCAACATTATTATTGAGCCTTACAGTCCTCATCGATTTGGGAGGCAATTTGGATTCTGTCAAGATATCCCAGGTACTTTGAACAATGACGTTTGATCCGGATCTGAAGCCGGCTTATTGTTGTTTTGGAGAGTGTGCAATGTATATCGTACCAAGTGTAAATTAACCTGCCCACCTCTCTCCCTAAGCTGATCTCACTGCCCCGGGCTTTGCTGAATGGTGGTCGAAAGTCCATATTATTGATGATTTCGACCAATATGTTGACTTATTGATCTCTAGCACTCGCACCACCTTATCTAAAAAGGCAAAACAGCATAAGGAAGTGGTTGACACTCAACTCTCTGTAGTTAAGCATGGTAAGGGCAAAGTTCTTGCAATAAGGTCCTCAAATGATAAGGAAGATATGGCTTCGAAAAGAAAGTCCACTTAGTTGACCCAGGAAATTATTGGGACGCCTGAAAATCAGCATGTGGATTCTGGGAACAACACTATGCTAGTTGACAACCTGAGTGATGAGAGTGATAAGGAGAGGCATTGGAAGCGAGCAAAAACCACAAAGGTACACTCTTTTTGTGATGTAGAAGAATTATTTGATGGAATTCCGAATTGTTCAAAAGTTTCAGAAAATCTTGACCAATTGGTAACACCTTGCATGCACAAATATGTTTTATCCTTTTTCACCTCTCATTTTTTTTAATTAATCCCTTTTTCTTTTTTTTTTCAGCTCCGGAGTCAGCGTTTGACTATAGAAATGTTTGGAGATATATCTCCAGATCATAGCGAAGCCTCGGTCTCTAATTCTCATGATTTTGATAGACTTGCTGATCAAGTGGGAAATTCTGAAGTTCACCACTCTTCTCGAAAAACAATTCTTCTAGAGCGTTCTACTCCCCAAATAAATATGCAGGGAATGGGTGAAAATATTGTTGTGAAGCCTCACCCCAAGGCTTTGCCATTATCTGTACCAGAGTTTACTAGATTAAGTGCAGATAAAGTGATTGAAGGTGGTCAACTCCAGCTTGCCTTGATTCTTTGGGAGAGTATTCAACTTAAGATTGCTCGCACTCCTTTCGATCAAGTCCATTTGCTTGTTGATGAGGTCCGCAAGATCTTTGCTGCCATAGAAGGAATCAAGGTTGTTGATTCTGCTGCATTAAAAGGCAGGGTTGAAGAATATTTCAGTCAAATTGCTAAGTTCACTGATCTCGAATCTTCCTTTTCTTCGAGAATGTCTTCGAAGTATCAAGTAGATAAGCTTCAAAATCTTACAACCCGTCTTGAGGAATCTGTCTCAAAGGAAAGACAAGCCGTTGTTTGTCATGATAAGCTTACATCTGAGTTAGCAAAGGTTAAGAAAGAGATTTCTGTTTTGCAAGAGAAGAAAGCGAAACTTGAGTCTTCTCTTAAGGAGAACGATAAAGCGTTGGAGGTGGTCAGGGCTCATGTTTCTCATATCCGAGAAGAGATGGCTTCTGCTGAATCATGCCCTATCCTTAGTGAGGCGGATGCCAAAGCTTTAAAAGTTCTTGAAGATATTTTGAGATCATCTAGGGAGGATTTGAAGAATCTGAAATGGAAGCCATGAAGCCCTAGTTTTCTTTAT
>AWWV01014703.1:0-29938 GCA_001974805.1 Corchorus capsularis | reverse complement strand
CAATCCATAGAACTTTGCTTATGGCTTCTATGAACCAA
Organism: Corchorus capsularis; assembly: GCA_001974805.1. Taxonomy (NCBI): domain Eukaryota; kingdom Viridiplantae; phylum Streptophyta; class Magnoliopsida; order Malvales; family Malvaceae; genus Corchorus; species Corchorus capsularis. Next base: position 29,900 of record AWWV01014703.1, on the reverse strand, counting down.
AATTCTTTTATTGTGAATTATTAACTTCACCAATCATATTACACCCCTACAATTCTCTATTTGTTCATCGTGGTTTTGCACATTTCGGCCATCTACGCGTCCTGTTATCATGAGTGCTATTAAAAATTAGCTAAATTCTCATGGAAGCGGCCCACTTCACACTCATATAGGTGCATTTCATCAAGTGTATACTGCAGCTCAATACACCACTCGTAAGAGATATGGAAGTCATTAAAGATTTTGAACTCATTTCATTGCAGTTTCCACTACTTACACCCTAGGAGGGACAACTTTATTTTAGTGCTCAATATAGTCAGCAAGTAACTTGTTATTAACTATATGAACCTATTTCATGGGATCTCCAATCACATAGGTTGGGTTACCATCACCTGTTGACTTTCCTTAATTGTCTTAAGTCCCATTCCCCTCGATGTATCAAGAATCCATTTTCTACCCAAGCGTTTCGTTAGGATCGGCCAAATTTAGGTTTTACTTTACATAATCAATGGACATAATTTCATCTCTAAGTAGCTGCTTTACTACATCATGTCTTAGACGAATATGTCTATTTTCTCCATTGAAAGTTTTATTCTTTGCAACAGCTATTGTCGCTTGGCAATCACAATGCATTGACACAGAAGGTGTCGGCTTCATTCCTAATGGACTACTTGGTAAGAGGTTCCTTAACCACTCAGCCTTATTACCAGCCAATTCAAGAGCAACAAACTCAGATTTCATTGTAGACTTAGCAATAATAGTTTGTTTGGCTGATTTCAATGTTATGGCACCACCACCGAAGGTGAAAACATATCCACTTGTGGATTTTGTCTCATCTAAATCTGAGATCCAATTAGCATCACTGTATCCCTCTAATACAGCGAGAAATCCACTGTAGAAAATACCATAATTAATGGTGCCTTTTAGATACTTCAAAACTCTACTCAAAGCAATCCAATGATCTTTATTGGGAATATGAGTATATCTTCTCAGTCTACATACTGCATATGCAATACCCGATCTCGTATAATTCCTCAAGTGCATCAGACTCCCAATTATCAGAGCATAATTTAGTTGAGACACACTGTCTCCTCGATTTTTCTTTAAATGAGAAGTTGTGTCATAATGAATACTCATTGGTTTGACATCAAAGTGTCCAAACCTCTTTAGTAGCCTCTCAACATAATGCTCTTGTGTAAGCATTAAGCACCATCACATCTTATGATTTTAACTCCCAGAATGGCATTGGCTTCTCCCATGTCTTTCATATCAAACTTTGATATTAGAAACCTCTTTGTATCATTAACAACATCAATAAATGTTCCAAAAATCAACATGTCGTCCACATATAGGCTAATGATATACACAATCATTACCAACACATTTTATATAAACACATTTATCAACTTCAACAGGAAGTGAATCCATCACTAGTGAGAACTTTATCAAATTTCTCATGCCATTGTTTAGGAGCTTGCTTTAAGCTGTATAAAGACTTAAGCAACATACATACCTTGTTCTCTTGACCTGGAACAATACAACCTTCTGGTTGGATCATATAAATCTCATGTTCTAAATCACAATTCAAAAAAGTTGTTCTGACATCCATTTGGTGAATAACAAGTTTGTAAATTGAAGCAAAAGCAATCAAAACTCTAATTGAAGAAATCCTTGTAACCGGTGCAAAAGTATCAAAATAATCAATGTTTTCTTTTTGTGTAAAACCTTTAGCAACCAGTCTAGCTTTGTATTTATCAATCAAACTATCAGGGTTAAACTTTCTTTTGAAAATCCTTTTGCAACCGATTGATTTTTCACCAAGTGGTAAATCAACTAATTCTCAAGTTTGACTTTGTAAAATGGAGTCAATTTCACTTTTAATGGCGTTTTTCCAAAAACAACTTTCTTTAGAAGATATATCATCTGAAAACGTTACAGGGTCATTATCAACAAGGTAAGTATAGAAATCATTACCAAAAGAAGATTCCTTCCTTGGTCTCTTGCTCCTCCTCAAATCATCATTAACAATTGTCAAATCATCTCTATGAAATGGTGCATGAGAAATAGTGTTAGTTCTCAAAGGAAAAATCTGTTCAAAAAACTCAGCATTTTCAATAGCATCACTTTTCAATACAAGAAATCTATATGCAGCACTGTGTTTAGCGTAACCAATAAACAAACAATCAAAAGTTTTTGATTCTACTTTTCTTTTTTATATCAAGTAATAACACTATAGAAAGACACCCCCACACTTTTAGATTTTTTAAGTTAGGAGCATAGCCTTTCCAAATTTCATATGGGTTTTACCAGTTTTCTTATAAAGAATCCGATTTTGTACAAGACATGAAGATAATAAGGCTTCACCCCACAAATTATCATGAGCATTAGAACTAACAAGCATAGATGTTCTATTTTTTCTTTAAGCTACATCGTTTGATTCTGGGGAATAAGGAGAAGTGATTTCATGAATTATGCCTTCCTTTTCACAATAATCATTTAAAAGAACATATTATCCCCCTCTATCTGATCTAACTCGTTCTATCTTTTTATTCAATTGGTTTTCTACTTCAGCTTTGTATTTAAGAAACCTGTCAAAGGCTTCATCTTTATGCTTCAACAAATATACTTTAGTAAAACGAGAGCAATCATCAATAAAAGTAACATAATATTGTTTACCACCTCTAGACATGCATTGTTTCATATCAACTAAGTCAATGTGTATTTAAACCCAACAATTCAGTTTCTCTATTACAGAAGCACATGTCTTTTTAGTCAGTTTCGTTTCAACAGATATCAAGCATTTATCAAACAATTTACCAATATTAAAAATTTAACCAAGAGATTGCATTTTATTAATATAAGATATACTAACATGTCCTAATCTAGCATGCCATAAATCCATTGAATCAACCATATATATAAGCAGAAGAAGATGCATTTCCATTGATAATAACATGAACGATGTTGAGTACAAAGAGTCCCTGATTACAATAACCCTTCCCCACAAGTACATTATTCTTGGTCATGACAATGTTGTTAGACTCAAAATAAACTTAACACCCACTTTTCCTAAGAGTGAAACAAAGATCAGATTGGCCCTTATGTTGGGAGCATGTAGAACATCCTGTAGGGTCAGGGTCTTACCCGAAGTCAGCTTGAGAAGAACATTCCCTTCACCCTGAACTTGGGCAGCTCGGGAATCACCAAGGTAAATGGTTTCTTCCCCTTCCCCTAGGTAGTAGTGTAAGAGGTAAATGCATCTCTATTGGCACAGTGCCTAGTAGCCCCAAAGTCTACTATCCACTCTTTCACATTAGCCACGATATTGACTTGGAAAACAACCACAGTAATGATGTCATCAGGTTCATCTGCCTCAACAAAGTTAACTCTTGTCCTGGCACGTCTGTCATTTCCCATTTTCCTATTTCTGCATTGGGCTGCATAGTGGCCAGGCTTGCCACACACAAAGCAAGTATTTTGCTTCTTGAAAGTGGGGTTAGTCAATTTCGGCTTGAAATCAAGTTTCTTGTTTTTGTATCTTGGTTGATGATGTTGAACCAGGTTGGCTTTGGTGGCGATTTCCTAGGCTTTGTTGGCTCAAATTTCCTTTCTGGTAGTTTCCTCGATAATGATGTGAACAATCAAGTCTGCAAGTGATAGTTGTTTCTACTTGTGTTTGAGTTGTTGTTTGTAGTCGTTGATCGTGTCGTCAATGACCATAAAATAAATATCCCAACAATTACTAACTAAGAATAGCTAGGGCAAGTAGGGGTCGAACCCACAGAGAAATTGGTAATTATTCTTTTTCTTAAAACAAAATAAAATAGAGAGAATTTTGGAAAAGAGTTTAAAATTAAATCTAACAAACTACAAAATTAACTAAGAAAGCAATCAAGAAAATTAAAGAAAACAATTAATTAAAAAGCAGAGAATAAATTGAGAAAAGCAATTAAAGAAAACCCTCCAACATAGAATTAATCTCCCTCTTGACATAAATAACATGGATCATTGATATCTAATAATTATGAAAACCTTGGATAGCTTGGTGATTTAAATCTTAAATTACCTCAATTAGATAAATTTACCGTTCTAGGGCTTAATCTACCCCTTTTACTCTTTCAACAATCAATTACCGTTCTAGGGCTTAAGGATTGTCTAGGAATAAAGCATTAAGTACAAGTAATTCATAAACAAGCACAACAAGCAATTTCTCGGTCATTGATTCTTATCTCTCTTGAAAGGAGGTCTAACTCTCATCCAATTGCTACATATGATTAAATCTGAGGTTCTAATTCTAGATCTAATCTAGCTAATGTTAACCTAATTTATCAAGGCAGTGTCGACTCCAACCCATCAAAACAAGCAACATAGGATTAAAACAGAGATCTAAGAAATATCCAAAACAATTCTCATATATAAGCACAAAATCTCACCTTGATAATAGTCAAGAGATCAATTAAATTCTACATTGGAGAAAAGAAAAGGATTACTCACTCATGAATTGAGTGAGCATCCACAAATAAGAAGAAGAGAACTTATCTATGGATGAGGAAGAGAGGGGGGCGGCGGCTCCTAGGTTTTTCTCCTCCAAATCTTCAACTAAACAATATATCTTATGAGAATAAAAATTACATAAAAAATCTAGTCCTAAGGTGGCTATTTATAGTGGAGAAACAAAGGTAGGGCGGTTTAGGGCTGACTTAGACTCCAAGTTGGATTAGATGTCATCCTACAGTAGAATCCAAGTCAAAAGAAGATTCTGGAATTTTCTGGAATCTGGCAGGAACTTCGACTTGAAATTCGGACTTGAAAATGGCAGATCTGGGCTTTGCACTTCAAAAGAAAGTTGTAGAGCTCAGAGTTAGCTTTCTAACGGCTACTCACGGGTTTAAAACAGACATCTGAGCAGAAAGTTATGGCCTTTCTACGTAGACTGCACTGAAACCGGGCTTATATCGCAAATCTACGGGATTATTGCGGGATTTGGATATTCTTTTGGATATTAGGCCTACAAATTGGGATTTTAACTCCAATTATAGGTTTATATGGGCTGAGTATATTCCCATATAAATAATCCAAAAATCCTCAACTTCATGGCTTCTTCTGGACTTGGCTTCAATCCTTTGCAAATAAGCTCCAATCTTCAACTCTTGCTTCTTGAAATAATTCTTCAATAATCTTCAAGTCTTCAAATTATCTTCAAGAAATCTTCAAAACACGAACTTCGCATCTCCAAATCTATACTCAAAATTACTTTGCTAATATCTATGTAAAAAGTCATCAAAATAGCTCCAAAAGTAGTGAAAATTAACAATTTCCAATTTCTCATTTTATAAAGACTAAAAACACAAATATCACCAAAATAAGGCAAATTAGAGCATAAATAGATCCAAAATTATAATAAAATAGCCATAAAAATAGGGTTGTTTTTTGGGTCGATCAGTCGTTCCATGACTCCAATAGCTTCTCGATCAGGACCCCAGCAACGAACTCTTCTTGCAGCTGAATGTTCTCTGCCTTCATATCATCTACCAGCTTGTGATATTCATTAATATGCCCCTTGATGTCTTTGCCATCAGTCATTTCCCAGCGGTAGAAGTTGCCAATAACAAATTTTGTTTACCCATATCCTCAGCAGTGTATTTTGTAACCATTGAGTCCCAAATCTGTTTGGCTTCTTTGTATGGACCATACACATCGAAGAGCTTATTAGATAAAGTACTAATGATGGTGTTTCGGCATACCATGTTAGCATGCATGCATTGGTTAAGCAAATTGTCGACAGTGGGCTTGGCATCAGTCAGTGCAAAAGTGACTCCATCCATGTCCAAACCGAGAAGATCCTCTCCATCCAGCGTTTGAAGTTGTTGCCATCAAACACTTCGATTTTGGAGATGTCAAGAAAGGGTTGGGCGTAGGAGACAGCCATAGGAATGAGAAGAGGAGCAACGGTGTTGTTGGATGATTGACTGGTTTTGGTGGCAGTAGCAGGATCGACAACAAGTGAAGTGATTCCATCGTTGTTATTGGCCATACTCTTTAAGATTGTTGTACCAAATTACTGCAGAAAGATAGTTAGTATAATAAATTGAAAATATGATCATAACTTTAGTCACGTGTTAAGCTGCCCTTAAAGTGTATTTGTCGGCCTTCCAACGGTGCAGGAATGATCTGCAGGCTACTCCCCATGATAAAACATGTTTTTTGCGTTGCTTGCACCAAGCAAACAGGATCTCAAGAACAAGAAAGAACGAAGAACGCAACAACAGAGAAGAGAGGAGAGAAAGATTATTGTTTTTTAGGTGTGTTTTCAATTCTGATGCAGTAGGGTATTTATAGGGAAAGGAAGGGAGCTGGTTGAGATTTTGGTGCTGGAAAATATGGGGGTTTCAGGGAAGCAAAAAAATTGAACGTTGGTGCCACAAAATCTGGAAGATCATGTTAATGTTGTAACAAATTTAGACTTGGTCAGGGAAGCAAAATAAAAATCTGCAGAATTAATTTCGGGTTTTATAGCCAAGTTCCAAAAAATGAAAATCAGGCCAAGCCCTTGCGCAGGGGAGAATCCATCAATTTCAAAGGCTTGGGCCGTGTCGTGTGCGCCCGAGACTATCACTTCAACTTTGCTTCTAACAACCCCATATAGTTCAATGCAATATAAAGCATAAGAACTCTCAATGCCTAGGCAATGTGGGATATAAGTCTTTTGAAATATAACTACATACGTCATGTATGTCCAACAACTTCAATGAACCAATTACAAATAATCATATAGGTAACATAGTATAGCTAGTTAACTTAATTATATGTTAGGAATTGAAGAAGACCCTTAAGGTTCACGGACTACTCACTTGTTTAATTGCATGCAAGGAGTAAGCTCACTTGCAAATCGTTCCTTTGAGGTCTATTTGAGAGAAAGGTTGGCTAACTATATGTGTTGGATTTTGATGCGCCCAAGGCTTATCATGGAAGGAATGATGCGCCAAGGACTTATTATGGACTTGAAGACAAGCATGGAGAGCATGGAAAGAATGATCAAGGGCTGCAAGGAAGCGTGGACAAGCTTAAAGGAGAGGATGGAATCGCAATTCACCAAAAAGATGCCATTAAGATGCCATTTGATCCTTTGAACATGCCATTAGGTCCGATGACAAGAGCAAGAGCTAAGAGATTCAAGGATTCACTCATGGGCCTTGTTCGAACTCATCTTGATGATATGAAGACCATTCAAGTTCGATTGAAGAGCTTTGATGATGATTTGAGCAAGAAAACACCAACAAATTACAAGTTCATCACTTTGTTTGGTATTGATTCTAAATGGCCGAATTGACATCATGGCATGAGCCCATTAACATTAGTTTACTTTGTTTGGGCTTAATTGTATCTTAGATTAGCTTATTTTTAAGTTTCGATGTTATTTGGGTTGGGCCTTGTGTGACTAAGTCCAATCCTTGTTTAATTATGCTTTTATTTCCTTTTCCTAGTTGGGTTTGGGCTAATTTTTCCCTAGCCCTTATATTTGGACGAAAATTAGGATTTATTTTAGGATTTTGGTTGACCCTATCACTATATAAGGCCACCAATATCTCTTGTAAAAGTAGAAGTTGAGTGAGTAATAAAGTTGAGGTTTATACACCCAAATTGATTATCTTAGCTTCATTGTTCTATTTTGAGCAAAACTAGGGTTCTTCAATCTTGTAGAGTCCTAGCAAACAATTAGATTGTGATTGCTTAATTGTTTGTGAATCTTGTGATCTTAGGAGTTCAATTGCAGGTCTAATTGGGAGCCTATGCCCGACGAGAGAAGAGGAAAAGCTTTGTGAAGGTTGTCGACATACACATCTTGGAGTTGAAGAAGATCAAGTTGATACTTGGCGGGTCTCAAGGATAGATTTGAATTAAAAACCCCTAGATTCATATCAATTGGTATTCAGAGCATAGGTTGTCATCTTCAATCGGTACATCTATCCTTCTATTCATCTATCATCAAGTTTTTCATCCATCTTATTCATCTTGTTGACAAATTCAAAAAAATCAGAAACTTTGAAAAATCATAGCGGAATCATCTTAACTGCGTTTGCTTTGAAATTTCAGATTTGAGTTCCTTATAACTAGTAGTTATATCGAAAAATATGAAAAAATAAAAAAAACAAAAAAATATTTCGACCAGAAAATTGTGATTTTTGTTCTGGATTCGTTTGAGCTCGGCAAGCTTTGAAATTTGAGATTTAGACTTCTTTCAGTGTGATCTTTCTGGGAAAAATACAGAAAAAAATCAAAAAAATCTATAGTGTTTGCCGCAATTTGGTGTTCCAGGATTCTTATCCAGGTTATTTGGGGATTAGGGTTTTGTGTTGTGCAATTGGTTCAATTGGTTGCAATTAACCCTAATTGAGTTAAATTGATTGTTTGATTGAGATCCTTGGGTTGATTTTGCTTTGAATTAAAGTTTAATTTGAAGAATTTCAGTTAAAACCCTATTGGAGATAAGTGGTACAAAATTGGATTTAAGTGGTACTAGGGTTTTCTAATCGATTTGAATTGTTGAATTGTGTTTGAATTGAGTTTTGTGCAGCAAATTTGGAGAAGGAATTTGACATAAAAGGCCTGCATAAGTGGTTTGGTTTTGGTTTAGATTACTTTCCTTTGATTCAGAAATATTCTGCTGCTAATTGTTTGTTCCTCAAGTAGGTCACAAGAAGAAAGGGGTTCTCTAACGAGTTGCTCTTATTAGGCCTATTGAAGCTAGTAAAAGGCATAATCTTGTGAGATCATTAAGAGAGTAATGGACCGCCAATCCATAGGTTGAGTGCAAACACGAGAGCACAAAGGTATACACACACTCACTTGTGAGGATTTTTACTATTAATTTTTGTTCTTTGTGTAGGTACAATGGGAGATAAAGTTAATCAGGTCGACTTGGCCACTGTGTTACGAAGTATAATGCAACAGATGGACACCATGATTGATAAAATGCAACGAGTAAAAGAGAGTTACACATCATCTAGTACCACATGGAAAACTCCTTACAAGCAAGATGAAAGAATTCCATTCAAGGAAAAGGAGTGTGAAAAAGGAGTTTGTAAGTTCTAAAACCAAAAGCGAGGGTTCAAGTTCATCATCATCTAAGACTCACATTAAGCTTTTGAGTGAAGAAAAGGGTGATTTTACTCTAGATTCTAGTGGGGATAGTGATGATAAAAGGGACGATGATGGGGCTGCAATTGATAATGGTGACGAGTTAACTTCACTTAGTTTGGTAGCTAGTAGAACTTTGAGAGCCTATGTGAAAGGGGATGTTCAAAGGGAGAATTTGTTTCACACTAGGATGTATGCGAATGGGAAGCCTAGTAGTGTGATTATAGATGGAGAGAGTTGTAAAAACATAGTTAGTGATTATTTAATGAAAGAGTTACAACTACCTACTTCTAAACATCCTAAACGCTATAGCTTAGGTTGGTTCAATGATAGAGAAGAAATTAGGGTTAACAAACAAGTTTTAGTTTCTCTTTCTTTTGGCGGGTACAAAGAGGATGTCTTGTGCGATGTGCTACCAACGCGAGCTTGTCATGTTTTGCTTGGGAAGCCTTGGCAATATGACAACAAGGCGAAACATGTTAGGGAGACAAAAAAGTACTCTTTTAAGTGTGGTAAGATTCCTATCACTTTAATTCCTATATCACTTCAAGAAGCTTTAAAAGATCAAATTAAATTGAGAGATTATTTTGCTAAATTGGATGTTGAATTTAGGGCTAAAGAAAAGAGTAAATCTAAACCTAAAATTGATGATTGTTTTGATGATAAAACAACCTTAATTGCAAAGAGTGTTTTAGATGTTGTTTGCGATGATACTAAACCTAATTTGAGTGTTGTTTGCAATGACACTAAATCTGTTTTAGGTGTTGTTTGTGATGAAACTAAATCTGTTTTGGATGCTAATTGTGATGAAAACAAATCTGTTTTGGTTGATCATAGCATTGAAAATAGGACTGTTTTGGGTGAAAAGAAAGAGACTTTTAAGAAAGTTGTTAAAGAGTGTATGTTAGCAACTAAGAGTGAGATTAAGAGTGTTTTGCATGAGAATTCTGTTTTGACGTTACCTTTATTTCGTAATACACTAATGGGTACTAACAACTTGGCTGGAGATATACCAAGCAAAATTGTGTTTCTTTTGAGTGATTTTGTAGGAATTAAAGTTGTTTTGATGCAAGGAGGGAAGTCTGCAGCTTACTTTTGTGAGAAAATTCCTAGTGGATTGAGATCCAATAGAGGGATTGAACTCCATCCCAATGTTGTGCAAAACCAGTTCATTGAGGGCTTTCCATAAATGGTGCAATATAAGTAAGATTAGAGGACAAATCTTCTTCAAGGGGGAGGGAATGATGCGCCAAAGGCTTTTCATGGAAGGAATGATGCGCCAAGGACTTATTATGGACTCGAAGACAAGCATGGAGAGCATGGAAAGGATGATCAAGCGCTGCAAGGTGTCGCCACGTGTAGGTCCGGGGGGTCCGAACCCTACCGTTGAACGACTTAAAAGGGGAAAAACTGCTGAGATCCTATCGGAGTCGCCACTAATCTTTTTTACCTAGGTGTGATTAGCCACCTACCAAATTATTAGGCCTAATGTTACCTGATGCTTGGCTAGGGTTACACTAAACCTAATCAGTCTACTAACCAGAGTTCTAAAGGGTTCGGGAGCCGGGTACGCGTGGGGAAGGATTAACACCCCCACGATGCCCGTCAAAAGACGGCACTGACTAGTCTAGACTTAACTGTGGGTTTCTATCATTGGTTGTCTCTATTTTTCATGTCATTAAACTCTTTTATTAATTTCTGAAATTAAGCAAATAAACAAGCAAAAATGATTTCTTGATTTTGAAATTGGAATGTTGGAAATTTTCCCAATTATTATTTGTTTTCTTTTTTGGTTCCTCATGAGAGGATTTTTTTAAAACTTACCATTAAAATGACTCTTTTTGAAAAATGCCTTTTGACGAGATCTTTCCCTAATTTGAAAATCTTTTAAAAACTGGATAGGATCTTTCCCTAAATCTAAAACTTTGAAAACTTGGTTGGATCTTTCCCTAAATTGAAAACTTTGAGAATTTGATTCCTGATTCTTGAATTTTTGAATTCTTGGATTTTTGAAACCTCTTTGCTTTTAATTTTGAAATACTCAATTTTTCCATTTTTGATTTTTCTTTGGAAAACTAAAAGAGAACAATTCTCAAGCACAAACTCTTTTTAATTTCGAAGAAAATGGTTTTATTCATTTTTTCATTTTTAATTTTCCCTCTTTTTTTGAATTTTTCTTATCAATTAATTGAAGATTACTAAATCTAAACTCTAGATGCATGAATACACATGATGCATGAAATTCCAATTTGATTTTAATTTACCCCTTAATCATACAAGGAACACCTTTAGCTGCCTCCCAATAAATGGTAAATGACCTCCGGAATTTTCCAAGCCTCCGGGAGAAGGCGACCAAACTCAGACACGCATGAATGAATCGCCCTCCTTTCTCTTCACGGGAATCATTTTAATTTTAGTCTCATGGGCATGACATTGACAACATCAGTATGGAATTTAAATATGGATGCATATGAAGCTATTTCTAAATTTCAAAATCTAATTCCAGCTTTACTTTATTTATTTTGAAACTAAGAACTTAATTATTACCAAATTAGTTATGAAAATCAACTTTAAATTATCTTAAATCTAAGCTGTGGGGACTCGACCGCACTGAAATCTGGCTAAAAGGACTCAATTACACCAAATTAGGCACTTAAATGAACACTTCATCAACTTATTGGGGTCAATTGGACTACATCTAGACTTCAAGAACTCATATGCACTAAATTAATGACGAAATTGAGGGGAATGAAAAAATACCACTACCATTGGGTCAACCCGTGGGTCTAAAGCGGGTTCGAACCGGATCTGACGGGTTAGTATAAATACTAAACCCTAACCCTTTCTTTCAAACTTAATCTTCTTACTTGCTTTCTTCCTGCGCCGCCACCTCCTCGTCGGTAATCTTCGCCGTTCCCGGGCCACCGTTAACCACCGCATCAGAGATATTCCCGAGCCCCAATGAAGCTCAAAAGTTCCAGATCTCTCCTCTTCCTAACCCTGAAGTCGAATCCGCCGTCAAATCTCTGAAAACAAGCCTAAAACCTGACGAATTTATGCCCACCCGAATAAAAGCTACGACCCTTCGATCTCAAGATCCGAGCATCAACTCGTTCCCATCTTCAGGTATGCTATTCTCCTTCCTATACTTCCCCTATTCACCGAATGAATTTTTGATTTGAGCCCTCAACCTATACAAACCCCAAAAACCGACCCTATAACTTTCGAATCCCGGCGGCGGCCATGGTTTCTAACTATTTGACTCTTTCCCCTTTTTTTACTGAACCGATTTTGTAAAATCACACCTAGAACTCGAAATCCCCATATCCTATTCTAAACAGACGCTAACATCTTTTTTTTTTTTTTTGCTTTTGTTGATTTTTGTAGAAAATGACAGAATCATAATCTAAAAAGGATAAAAAAAAAGGATCAAGGGATGAAGACTAAGCTAAAACTAAGGTAAAGATTGCCCATTTCTTTATTTTTCGTTTGATGAAACAGTGAAAGATGGTGCATTTTTTGGTATTTTTTGCTTCTGTTTTTGTATTATTTTTCTAAAAGATCCTCTCTAAAACCCTAGCCGATCCTTTTTCTAAAACTCTCCCCTTTTCTAAAGCCTAGCTCTCCCTTTTCTCTAAAAGTAGCTTCTTTTCTAAAACCCTCCCAACAACCTACTGCCTCCTCCTACTCAAACCTCTCAACTTTTTTCTCTTTTATTAAAAAGTGTGAATATATAGGCCCAGTCTCTATTCAATCTCAGTGGTGAGCTTGGTTTTAATCCTTTTTGTCTGTTTTTGCAGTTGTCACTTGAAGAATAATCCGTGTGAAGGACCACCGAAAATCCCACAAGGTTTGCCCTCTTTCCGCTTTCATTTTTATCTGTTTTTGTACTGCTGAAAATTGTTGGAGCTGGCTCGATGAAATTTCCTCTCCTTTTCCTCTGTTTTGTCTCTTTGTTCGATTCCTATTTCATCGCTAATTTGTTTTCTCACGTGTTCTCTCTTTGTAAATGCTGACGTGGGCCAATCGGAGGGGTCTCAAAATTTGGGAAAAGCCAATGGTGAATTTGCTAGCAACCAGGGTACCCTCTCTTTCTCATTTTGCCGATGAATTGCTCTCTGTGTTTGAGGCTTCCCATGTGCCATTGGTTTTGCTTGCTGTTTTGATCAAATGGAAAGGCTTGAATGAATTTGCCTATGCAAGTGCTCTGCCTTGGCTAAATGAAAATGTATGATGTCTAAAAACATGTGAGAATGAGCCTAAATGCATGCTATGTGTATTGTTTTTCTCCTTACTGGATGAACACTAGCTGTATAGCATGAGTATGTAACCCTGAGATGTGCTTGATGATGAACTCCTGACGAATGACCTACAACCATGCGATGTTAGACTACTTTTGACTGTATATGCGTGCCGAGCTAGTTAAAAATGCAAAGATATATGTGCCTATATTCTAATGTGAAAGTGCATTTGTTATTTAATCAATGCAGTGTTGTGGATGCTATATGCTGGCTAAGTTCCAAATGCGATTAATGGTGCTGCAAAATAATGTTCTGTTTTTATGTGATATGCTAATGCTTGCTGGAATTCTTTATGGTTGCCATTAGAATCTGCTGAATTGAACTTTGCAGTAGCAATGTCTTCATTGGTACCATTTTGCGTGTTCTTGCTTGGCTTTTACCCCCTGCCATTTTGCCTGTTGAATTTCTACTTACAACAAGGTAGCTTCCTTGCCTCGCTCTACTTACTTGTGTGGTGTTTGAATTGGGCAAATAATTTTGATGACAAGGATGCAAGCATTCTGTTTCAATGTGACCTTATGGGCTGCCAACTTTGTTTCAGTGAGACTGAAATTGTAACATGAAAATGTTTTCTCATTGTGAGTGGAATGAAATGAGTCTATATGCAATGCATTGCATGCTTAAAAATGCAGTAATGAATATGAATGCTCAAGGTGATGAAATTTGTATAAGAGTACTGTGCCAAATTGCTTTGAATGCTTATGCTGTAATGTTATATATGCCCCTAATCCATAATGCTAAATGTATCAATAAATTCCCTTTACAGGATGTGTGATTGAAAATGCTATCTATATGTTCTGTTTTTGGTATTTTTGAATGCTTGCTATGTGAGTTATTTTTACCTTGAAGGAGAGACCTCAAATCTGAAAGTGTGATACCAAGAGAAGGGGAAAACATGAGAAAGAGAGGAGAACTCCAAAGGAACAAAAGCTCTTGCAATTTTCAATTTTTGTATTTTGTATTTTAGGAAATATGTAATCTAAAACATGAAAGATTGAAATGCAAATGAGAAATAATAAATTCTTTTTTGGTTTTCGTATTTCCAACTTTTTTTAGTTTTTGAATGTAATCAATTAGATAATTACTAATTAGTAAACTAAATCCAAATATATTATACTAATGAATCACACCAAATGCCAAAGTGGATTGGAATGGGAATATGCCAGTGCAATGCAATATGCAAGGATGTATTTATATCTTGACTCTTTATTGAACGTAATCTAGAAGCAATCTATTAAAAGCTAAGTACTAACGTGAACATTCTAACCTAAACTGTTAAGGGATCAAAAGACCAAAATTCCCCTGATGCACCAATGACCAAAATACCCCTGGGTGACCCTAACGTCAAATAAGAAATAGATTATTTTAAATTAAAGGATATAGGACAAAAAGGGTGTCTACACAAGGAAGCGTGGACAAGCTTAAAGGAGAGGATGGAATCGCAATTCACCAAGAAGATGCCATTAAGATTCCATTTGATCCTTTGAAGATGCCATTAGGTCCGATGACAAGAGCAAGAACTAAGAGATTCAAGGATTCACTCATGGGCCTTGTTCGAACTCATCTTGATGATATGAAGAGCATTCAAGTTCAATTGAAGAGCTTTGATGATGATTTGAGCAAGAAAACACCAACAAATTACAAGTTCATCACTTTGTTTGCTATTGATTCTAAATGGCCGGATTGACATCATGGCATGAGCCCATTAGCATTAGTTTACTTTGTTTGGGCTTAATTCTATCTTAGATTAGCTTATTTTTAAGTTTCGATGTTATTTGGGTTAAACCTTGTTTGACTAAGTCCAATACCTTATTTAATTATGCTTTTATTTCATTTTCCTAGTTGGGCTTGGGCTAGTTTTTCCCTAGCCCTTATATTTGGACGAAAATTAGGATTTATTTTAGGATTTTGGTTGACCCTATCACTATATGAGGCCACCAATATCTCTTGTAAAAGTGGAAGTTGAGTTGATTAATAAAGTTGAGGTTTATACACCAAAATTGATTATCTTAGCTTAATTGTTCTAGTTTGAGCAAACTTAGGGTTCTTCAATCTTGTAGAGTCCTAGCAAACAATTAGGTTGTGATTGCTTAATTGTTTGTGAATTTTGTGATCTTAGGAGTTCAATTGCAGGTCTAATTGGGAGTCTAAACCCGACGAGAGAAGAGGAAAAGCTTTGTGAAGGTTGTCGACATACACATCTTGGAGTTGAAGAAGATCAAGTTGATTCTTGGGGGCTCTCAAGGATAGATTTGAATCTAAAACCCCTTGATTCGTATCAATTGAAACACCAAAACTTCTAGACTTTGTAGAATTCGATAAACCTAACCTTGTCTTCTTCTTCGTTCGTCGGCCTTAAGCTCTCAATTAGACCTGCAATTGAACACTTAAGATCACAAGATTCACAAACAATTAAGCAATCACAACCTAATTGTTTGCTAGGACTCTACAAGATTGAAGAACCCTAAGTTTGCTCAAACTAGAACAATGAAGCTAAGATAATCAATTTGGGTGTATAAACCTAAACTTTATTAATCAACTCAACTTCCACTTTTACAAGATATATTGGTCGCCTAATATAGTGATAGTGTCAACCAAAATCCTAAAATAAATCCTAATTTTCGTCCAAATATAAGGGCTAGGGAAAAACTAGCCCAAGCCCAACTACGAAAAGGAAATGAAAGCATAATTAAAAAAGGATTGGACTTAGTCAAACAAGGCCCAACCCAAATAACATAGAAACTTAAAAATAAGCTAATCTAAGATAGAATTAAGCCCAAACAAAGTAAACTAATGGTAATGGGCTCATGCCATGATGTCAATCCGGCCATTTAGAATCAATAGCAAAGAAAGTGATGAACTTGTAATTTGTTGGTGTTTTTTTGCTCAAATCATCATCAAAGCTCTTCAATTGAACTTGAATGGTCTTCATATCATCAAGATGAGTTCGAATAAGGCCCATGAGTGAATCCTTGAATCTCTTAGCTCTTGCTCTTGTCATCAGACCTAATGGCATCTTCAAAGGATCAAATGGCATCTTAATGGCATCTTCTTGGTGAATTGCGATTCCATCCTCTCCTTTAATCTTGTCCACGCTTCCTTGCAGACCTTGATCATCCTTTACATGCTCTCCATGTTTGTCTTCAAGTCCATAATAAGTCCTTAGTGCATCATTCCTTCCATGATAAGCCTTGGACGCATCAGTTTTGCTTTTAATTTATGAAGGCTGGTACTATACAAGAAGAACAAGATTCATTCTTTATGATGAAGGCTCGAGCCGATAATATAAGGTCTGTCCAGGGGATGCTCGAGAGTTTCAGGACACTCTTTAATTTACCGAGTACAATTTCGTGGGAGCATTAGTAAGGGTGAATATAGTTCGATTGTTAGAGAATACAAGAAGGAAAAATCAATTGCTCTCCCCTCATATGTAAGCAAGAATAAGATGGATATCTTTTAAATTGCTTCATCATCAGTCTTGTATGTCTGGCTTTTAGAATTTCATCTTTAAAAATGAATAACTATGATTTAAGAAAACTATAGAAAACCCAAAAACTCAAAGCTAGCTTTCTTTAATTTTTGAA
Source organism: Corchorus capsularis (assembly GCA_001974805.1). Classification (NCBI taxonomy): domain Eukaryota; kingdom Viridiplantae; phylum Streptophyta; class Magnoliopsida; order Malvales; family Malvaceae; genus Corchorus; species Corchorus capsularis. Next base: position 12,880 of record AWWV01014703.1, on the reverse strand, counting down.
ACAAATTGATGTTTACTTAATAACTCTGGCTACCAGGGCTATTGCAGAATGTATGAATTTATGGAAGAAAAGGAAGTTGTTGTTGTTGTAAAGATTAAGGAAGAACCAAAGTGGAAGGCACTAGAAGATGGATGGATCAAGTTGAATGTGGATGGTGCTTATGACATCTCAAATCAAAATGCTGGTATTGGTGTAGTTACAAGGAATAGTGAAGGAAGAGTTTGAAAGCAGAAGGATGTTCAGAACACCTTTACGGTAAAGCTTTAGCTATGCAAGAGGGACTACATCTGGGTTTACAAAAGAATTGGACTAAAATTGTTGTTGACAGTTTGTAAATACAGATTATCTTTAATATTTCTCTAGGTTTACATAACATACTATATACTTTGGTAGTTTTGTATTTTTTTGCTACCCACTTATATAGATGGCAGTTTTGTATTTGTTCTAATGATTAAGATATTAATAAAAGCATTCTTTTTTCTAGGAAAAAAAAGGACTTGCAACTCACCAGGCCAATAAAACGAGTTGAAGAAAACTCATTGATCCTTAGGATTGTCTAACTGGTTTGCTGCCATTGTAGCTAGAATAATGTGTTGTGCTCTACTAAATGAATAATATGGATTCTTTTACCAGCAACGCAAAACAATTGCAAATTACAACGACAATGAAGATGCTTAAGAAAGAGTCAGCAATGATTGCTGCAACAATTGGTTTCGTACTAAGGCAGCCATTGAGCACATTTGCAATCATACTAATGTAATATTTAGTGTGGGATGGCAAATAAATTGTCATAGAAATTCAAACAAAGAAATTGTAGTTATTTGAAACATAAACAAAAAAGATAGACATTTCAACAAAAAAAAAAAATATGGCCCTTATAATCTGTCAAAAATATTGATGGAGCTGTCATCAAGCCACCAAAAAATAAAATACTGCCCTCAACTTACTAACAGGTAGATAGGATGAGTACAGGTCGATCCCACAGAGAAGAAATGAGATACGTGATAAGGCTTCAACAAGAACGCAAAGTTAATAGCAACAATTTATATGAAAGCAATAGAAAATTGTGAGAATGATTATAAAAGTAGTAATAAGAAAACAATAATAAAGGCAATACTTCTTTCTTTCTCTTTATCCCCACTATGTATGGTTAATCAATTATCATGGATCCCAGATCAATCAATCACTCAAACAAGTCCTTGGCTAAGCATAAGATTACTAATAATTCATCTTACCTTTATCCATTTCTTATGTAAACTAAATCAGTAATAATGATTCCCGAGGTAGCCCTTTCATCTATTATTGGTTTAATACTAATGATTCTTAAACCACATAGCAAACAAAGCATTAATCATAATGGATATACCAAGCATGCATCCACAATTACTGATGATTCATTGCAATAACATGATTAAACTAAACCCAATTAAACGTATTGACTACTAATGATTCACCAATAGCATTCAATCTTGCTACCAATTATTAGGTTCAATTACTAATGATTCACTAAACCTAAAATAGCAGTGATATTCTCATTATCAAGAATAAGCTCCGGATACTTATCCTATCTAACACGATTATCTAACCAACATGCGCAGAGTTAGAATAAAAACTTTATTTGGATTACCCTTTAGGATTAAATCATCTAATCATGCATAACCTCAGATACGACTTATCCTGCATACATAACTAGGCAAATTAACACTAAAGAGCAAACTATTATTTACCACATGTGATTACGCTAACTTATCATGTGCATGAAGCTGTCACTCTTAATATCAAACACATAACAAATTAACCATAACCAATGCAAGTAAATAATCATTGACAAAACAAGGAATAGTGAAGGAAGAGTTTGAAAGCAGAAGGATGTTCAGAACACCTTTACGGTAAAGCTTTAGCTATGCAAGAGGGACTACATCTGGGTTTACAAAAGAACTGGACTAAAATTGTTGTTGACAGTTTGTAAATACAGATTATCTTTAATATTTCTCTAGGTTTACATAACGTACGATATACTTGGGTAGTTTTGTATTTTTTTGCTACCCACTTATATAGATGGCAGTTTTGTATTTGTTCTAATGATTAAGATATTAATAAAAGCATTCTTTTTTCTAGGAAAAAAAAGGACTTGCAACTCACCAGGCCAATAAAACGAGTTGAAGAAAACTCATTGATCCTTAGGATTGTCTAACTGGTTTGCTGCCATTGTAGCTAGAGTAATGTGTTGTGCTCTACTAAATGAATAATATGGATTCTTTTACCAGCAACACAAAACAATTGCAAATTACAACGACAATGAAGATGCTTAAGAAAGAGTCAGCAATGATTGTTGCAACAATTGGTTTCATACTAAGGCAGCCATTGAGCACATTTGCAATCATACTAATGTAATATTTAGTGTGGGATGACAAATAAATTGTCATAGAAATTCAAACAAAGAAATTGTAGTTATTTGACACAAACAAAAAAGATAGACATTTCAACAAAAAAAAATATGGCCCTTATAATCTGTCAAAAATATTGATGGAGCTGTCGTCAAGCCACCCAAAAATAAAATACTACCCTCAACTTACTAACAGGTAGATAGGATGAGTACATGTCGATCCCATAGAGAAGAAATGAGATACGTGATAAGGCTTCAACAAGAACACAAAGTTAATAGCAACAATTTATATGAAAGCAATAGAAAATTGTGAGAGTGATTATAAAAGTAGTAATAAGAAAACAATAATAAAGGCAATACTTCTTTCTTTCTCTTTATCCCCACTATGTATGGTTAATCAATTATCATGGATCCTAGATCAATCAATCACTCAAACAAGTCCTTGGCTAAGCATAAGATTACTAATAATTCATCTTACCTTTATCCATTTCTTATGTAAACTAAATCAGTAATAATGATTCCCGAGGTAGCCCTTTCATCTATTATTGGTTTAATACTAATGATTCTTAAACCACATAGCAAACAAAACATTAATCATAATGGATATACCAAGCATGCATCCACAATTACTGATGATTCATTGCAATAACATAATTAAACTAAACCCAATTAAACGTATTGACTACTAATGATTCACCAATAGCATTCAATCTTGCTACCAATTATTAGGTTCAATTACTAATGATTCACTAAACCTAAAATAGCAGTGATATTCTCATTATCAAGAATAAGCTCCGGATACTTATCCTATCTAACACGATTATCTAACCAACATGCGCAGAGTTAGAATAAAAACTTTATTTGGATTACCCTTTAGGATTAAATCATCTAATCATGCATAACCTCAGATACGACTTATCCTGCATACATAACTAGGCAAATTAACACTAAAGAGTAAACTATTATTTACCACATGTGATTACGCTAACTTATCATATGCATGAAGTTGTCACTCTTAATATGAAACACATAACAAATTAACCATAACCAATGCAAGTAAATAATCATTGACAAAACAAATGCAATTAAGCATGAGATCTCACCATAGATAAAAGACTAATTCATAACATAGGGTTAAAAGATAAAAGAGAAGTATTAAGGAAATCACTCACTCATGGGAGTGAGTGAAAACATACTTACAAAGGTAAAGTGAGGATGTAACGGTCCTTGGGAGGAAATTCTCTCACGCCGAACATACAAAGTGATACTTGCTAATAAGCAAGCATGCCTATTACACTCACATTACTTGCCTATTTATAAGAAAACTACTGACTAATACTACCCTTGACTAACATGATCTCGTCCGTTGGATGAAGGGCATAATCGTCTTTAAAGATCTTGTGTGTAAAAGCATTGAATGCACACAACTTCTTCTCCAAGTAAACTTATCTACCAAGGAAATCTCCATTTATGAGCATAATCAATCAGCATTGATGGGCAAATCTTCTTTCCATATTTGTGCGCTTATTTGGTGCGAACACCAAGTAAGTCAACTTTTGACATTAAGTTCAAATCATTCCATAAATAGATGCTTGGGCTTCAAGAATATTCTTTTGGGCTTGAGCTAAGGTTCAATGCTTCCATGTTGATAATGGGCTTGAGGGCTTCGATATTGGGCTCCACGAATGGGCTGAATCTCACTTGATTGGGCTTTTCTCCAAAAACATCCAAATGAGTTCTAAATCTTCATATTTACGATTTTCCTCCTACAAAACCATGAAATCAATAGAGATGAGATATTTAAGGGAAATTGGTCATAATTAGCCATCAAAACATAGCAAAATACCCTAAGAAATTAGTACTAAATTATGACTTATCAAATATAACCTTGGAACCTTCCCGAGTATAATTCAAAACAAATTAGAAAAAAAAATGGACAACCTAAACAGATCTACGACTACAATCCAGAGTGAAGAGAATTTAATCCTCCTTTTTTTAATTAGAGTCATTGACTTAGATAAGTTCTGGTGGATTGATACGGGGTGGAATAGAAGTAGAGTTCTAATGAGTTGCTAAAAAAACATAACTTTTATTTAAGTGCCTAAAATGATTTTAAACACCTAAAAATTCACAAGAAAGTTAGAAATTGAAGTGTTTTAATTGCTAAGGAATAAATTCAACAAGAAAATAAAGGTTGAAGTATACAGACTCAATTGGAAGTTTGATACAAATATCACCACCAACTAATTGAATCGGTCGAAGCTCACCACCAAGCAAATCAACTAGATACAGATACACCACTAATTGATTTGAAAGGATACAGAAGCTTGTAATATTCTAAAATCAAAGAGATACAGATTTGACCACTCTAAGATCAAGGAATGTTCCTGATAACCTAAACAAGGTTACAAGCTTTGAACAAAGTGCAAAATCAAAAAATTCAATTCTAAAGAGTTCATCACGTTCTAAAGCTTATATATGATTTATTTAGAGCTAAACACACTTAACTTGAGCTAATTAAACTAGTTTAGCAAACTGAAATTACATACTAATCAAAACAGTCCCCATATTAGCTAGAAATGCTAATTAACATGTCATAAGTAATATGAATGAGGTTTCTATTGTAGGTGGCCGAAATTCCATTTTCCATGCTTGAAATGATGATAGCTCATCCACTTGACATCACCACACTTGAAACCAGTAAAAAATGAATGCTTCACCCAAGTGGTTTTCCAAGCCTCAGCTGTTGACCTCCATGTGTCAGATGATGAAAGCAGTTTCCATCCACCTTGGCACCTATGTGGAGAGGTGCTCGCTTGTCTCCAACATATCCTCCATGGTCCCACTCAAGATTCCATGTCCACAAAGCAAGCTGCTCACATGGCAAGGTGCTTGCTTTACTAATTCCTTTGATTTCACCCGAATCACCTCCAATGTGCAAATGAGAGACTCCCGTAGAAGATGTCCAATCTTTGAGTCTAATTAATTTCTTTTCAATAAACCCTAATCAAGGATCACCCTCCACACTAGGGGGCAAAGGTGAATAAGGATCAGCCTCGAAAGAAAGGGTTTGCACTCAATATTAAATGGGGCATGCTGATATTAATGAGTAAAGTTCACAAAGAGGCATTGAGTCCACTCCATCAAGAAATTTAAATCAAAATCAATGAAGATATGTAAAAAAAAAAAAAAATTGAAAGTGAAAACTGAAAATTGAAAAAAAAAAGTGAAAAGAAAAACATAGGTATACAACGGAGCAAAGGACAATTGGTATGATAAGATTCTTCACATGACAAATGATCGTGTCGTCTATGACCATAAAAATAATCCCCACAAATAACTAACTAGAATAGTTAGGGCACGTAGAGGTCGAATCCCACAGAGAAGGTTTACGTGATGAACAATCAAAAGATAGAAAGATCTTTTCCAAAAATCGATTAGAAAACAAGGGATTGAATAAATCAATTATGAAGAAAACAATTAAACTAAAAATAAAGCAAAGCAAAGCAAATCTAAATCTAAATCTAAATCTAAATCTAAATCAGATTATAAAGCAAATTAATAAAGCAGATTAATAAAGCAAACAATAATTAAAAAGCATACTTCTTCACCAGTGGTATCCTTCAATCAAATTAACTATGGATCCTAGATTTAAAAGGTGAATTTCGCATCTTATTCTTGACTGACAACTGATATAGGTTTCCCAACATGTATTTTAGATAAGAGGCCGATTAGAGCTGCAGTTATCCCTATTATTCCTTCAGCGATCGATTACTTTCTTAGGGCTTAAAGATCACTTGAGAACAAAGCATTAAGAACAGTTAATTTTACACACATGCCTATAAATAGAACCATACGAAGAGAAATTTCTCGCCCTCCGGTAGACAAATACCCATTAAGCAGCGATTAAACAAACCTAATTTGCTACATACAATCAAACTTGAGTGATTAATTCTAAGTATGATCTAGCCATAGATCTTCCTCTTACATCCTTAGTGGCCACATAATTCAGATAAGATTCAGAATCATAAAATTATTCTAGGGTTTTGACTACTATCATCAAGAACTTAACACAAAATTATAAGTATAGAAATCTCACCATAATTAATTGATTGAATTCACCAAAGGATCAGAAGTATTAAGGATTTAGCTACTCATGGATTTAGGAAAATCCATGAGAGGCATAAGAATACTTACAGGACTGGGAGAGGCGGAATCTCCCCTTTGAAAACCCTAGGGACGTCGCACTCCCTCTATTGCTAGAGAGGGTGTCGACTTCTCCCTCTTCTAAAACTAGAGAAAAACCTAAAAACTAAAGAAAGGTAGAAAAAGAGAATAATCTAAAATTTGTGGATTGTGAAGTTGTGGTATAAGTGTGTGATTTGTGATACAGGAGGTGGCTATTTATAGTGGAGAATAAGGGTAGGACGGTTTAGGCTCTTCTTGGAGTCCAAGTAGGATTAGGTGTCATCCTAGAGTAGTCTCCAAGTCAAAAGCGGACTTCTAGAATTTCCTGGAAATTTCCTGGAATTGGGCAGGAACTTCGACTTCAGTTTCGGGCTTGAAGATGGCAGATCTGGGCTTTGCACTTCAAAAGAAAGTTGTAGAGCTCGGAGTTAGCTTTCCAACGGCTACTCATGGGCTTAAAACGGACATCTGAGCAGAAAGTTATGGCCTTTCTACGAAGACTGCGCTGAAACCGGGCTAATATCGCAAATCTACGGGATTAATGCGGGATTTGGATATTCTTTTGGATATGGGGCCTACAAATTGGGATTTTAACTCCAATTATAGGTTTATATGGGCTGAGTATATTCCCATATAAATAATCCAAAAATCCTCAACTTCAGGGCTTCATCTGGGCTTGTCTTCAATCCTTAATAAATTAAGCTCCAAATCTTCAATTTTGCTTCTTGAATTAATTCTTCAATTCTTCAAAATATCTTCAATCACGAACTTCGAATCTTCAAATCTTCATTCCAAATGGCTAAATCCATAGTTGAGTAAAAAGTCTCCAAAATAGCTCCAAAAAGAGTGAAAAACAATAAGTTTTCACTTTTCTTGTCTTCAGGACCTAAAAACACAAATACTAACAAAACAGGGTAAAAACACATATAAAAATAGCAAAAAGTATATAAAAATAGCTATAAAAACATGCATAATTTGAGCTCGATCATAATTTCCCCCACACTAAATCTTTGCTAGTCCCTAGCAAACTAGTGTAGACAAACAAAAATTAAGATTTAAGATAGTGAATCTTTGTTCAAATCTTTTGAAAAACTTTGAATCATATACATATATCAAGGATCAATTCAATTTATGAAATCAGAACATCATAGAATATTAAGAGTATCCAATTCAATAGATCAAGATATAGCAATCATCCTCATTCTTAAGTAACCATAATCAAAGTAGCTCTAATCACTCATCATTTATCACAACTATAACTACTTCTTTCTATAAGCTTATGCCTTCATCTTTATCTCCACTACTCAAACAATTGCATATCATGAATACATATCAAAGATTTCGCATGGGTTATAATAGTTTTCAAAGGGTAATTATTTTAGAAAAGTGAGGTTACTAACCTCAAAGTGTTCATGCTTAGGGGTTACTAACGCCCTTTATTTATTTTTGTGAGGCTACTAGCACTCTAGAGGGACAATACTTTTGCCGATCCATGCCTCTTATCCTCTTCCCAAGGGTTACTAACTCCTTTTGTTTAAAGAGAAGAGTGACAACAATGGATATATTTTTTAATTTTTTTTAAGGCAAAAGATATCTCTTCTCCTCTTGCATGAAAAACACTCTTTTTATGAAAAAGATATTTTTTTAACTACCCTTCTAATATAAATAGTCCCCCACACTTATTATTGACATATTCATAAAATACTTTCATAAGTGTAGTTTCAATAAAAATTAAACATGAGTTCTAAAAATAGGCAATCATAGAAATAATTCATGGTAAGCAATTATCACAGACTTCAATTATACCTAATCTAAGAATTAAGATATCATACTATAGATAAATCAATGAATCAATCATTCTTAAGAATTCTAAGATATCATCAATCAAAAATAAATCAATCGATCAATATGTGCATAAAAATCAAATTTTTGTCAAAAATTTCGAAAAAATTATTCCAATTTAACCATTTTTATGCATATAGACTCACTCCCCCACACTTAAAAGATACATTGTCCCCAATGTATTAACAAGCGTGGCAAATCAAAGCAAAAATATGTATGCATCTTTTAAATCCTAATTAACCTATATCTATATCTATATGAATCGCATATCAAAGAAAAATCAATCAAAGCATATTGCAGAAAAAATTTAAATGGAGTTAAGGTTTAAGAAAACTTAGGGGTTTAATCCAAGCATAAGCTCCATTTGATTTCTTCACATCGATGTAAAGCTTCTTTTTCTCCTTTGGTATGGAAAATCCTAAAAAAGGAAAGAAAAATAAAACAAAGAAAAATATTATGGGTTAGTAAAAATAATATTGGGTTGCCTCCCAATAAGCGCCTTTCTTTAAGGTCTTTTGCTAGACTGCCTTAAAGAAGCTTATTCTTCAAGGGTGAAGGAATTTTGGGTGTAATCCTTCAACAGGTCCTCGATAATTCTACTCTCTTCAATAATTTTGATAGTTTCAAGTTGAATTTTATCAAGACTTGAAAAGATCAAAGCATTAGGCGATGGCATAGTTGTGACTCGGCATGGCATGGCATCGGCTCGTGGTGGCTCGGTATGGTGCGCGGATGGCATGGCATTGGTCGGGCATGGCCGGGCTGAAGGCGCGGACATGGCCGGGCATGGCTTGGTGACATCTCGACAGGAAGCTTGCATGGCCGGCACTAACCGGGCAGGTGGTGCGGCTGGTGCGGTCATGGCATGGCATGGCGTGGATGGTTTGGCAGAAAGGGCGGACAAGGCCGGTATAGGCTTGGGCGGCATAGCGGCTGGCACGGGCCATGGCGCGGTTTGAGCGGACAGGGTCGGACATGGCATGGGCAGCTGCGCGGCAGGAGCGGGCAAAGTCGCGCATGGCCGGGCAGGCGGTGCAAATGGCGCGGTTGTGGCTTGGCAGGGCTGGGCAGGCGGCACGGCAAGGGCTGGTGGAGAATAAGGGTAGGACGGTTTAGGCTCTTCTTGGAGTCCAAGTAGGATTAGGTGTCATCCTAGAGTAGTCTCCAAGTCAAAAGAGGACTTCTAGAATTTCCTGGAAATTTCCTGGAATTGCACTTCAAAAGAAAGTTGTAGAGCTCGGAGTTAGCTTTCCAACGGCTACTCATGGGCTTAAAACGGACATCTGAGCAGAAAGTTATGGCCTTTCTACGAAGACTGCGCTGAAACCGGGCTAATATCGCAAATCTACGGGATTAATGCGAGATTTGGATATTCTTTTGGATATGGGGCCTACAAATTGGGATTTTAACTCCAATTATAGGTTTATATGGGCTGAGTATATTCCCATATAAATAATCCAAAAAATCCTCAACTTCAGGGCTTCATCTGGGCTTGTCTTCAATCCTTAATAAATTAAGCTCCAAATCTTCAATTTTGCTTCTTGAATTAATTCTTCAAATCTTCAAAATATCTTCAATCACGAACTTCGAATCTTCAAATCTTCATTTCAAATGGCTAAATCCATAGTTGAGTAAAAAGTCTCCAAAATAGCTCCAAAAAGAGTGAAAAACAATAAGTTTTCACTTTTCTTGTCTTTAGGACCTAAAAACACAAATACTAACAAAACAGGGTAAAAACACATATAAAAATAGCAAAAAGTATATAAAAATAGCTATAAAAACATGCATAATTTGAGCTCGATCAATAAGAAAGATACTGAATTAGACTGAAGAACTCGGATACAGATCAACTGTTCTGAAGAATCCACTCTACCAACCACTGAATAATACCATAAGCTCCGAATACCTGTACTGAGTAATGACATCCATAATTAAATACATAGTCTAGACACATCATACACTGCTGAATAATACCATAAATTCCGGGTACACAATTAAACACATAGTCTGAAAATAGCATCCACTGCTGAATAATATCATGAACTCCAAATACAAGCATTGAATAATAACATAGTCTGGAAACACCATCCCCTGCTGATTAATACTATAAACTCTGAGTACATAATTAAATATATAGTCTGAAAATACCACCAACTACTGAATAACACATTGTTTGAAAATACTACTAACTACTTTATTACATACTATTTTCCCACAAATCTCCTGAAATAGCAGAGAACATCATTGCATTCCTTAACTGTGCTGTCTAGATACTCTGCCAGGGGTTGCAAACGACTTTCATACGGGGCTATGCTTGGCCTGACGCTCCTAGCTCGGTCCCTTAGATCTTCCACCTGGAGCAATCTTGTCTTGATGCTTCCCAGCAAGAAACGAAGTTGCTCACATCTTTCTTCATAAGCCCTGCTTTGGGAATCTTTCTCATGTTGCAGCGTGTTGCGTTCTGCATGGACCTTCCAATACTCCTCTTCCAAACTCTTGAGGTTCTTTGTTATCTCTTCATATTCTGTTTTGTTGATTTGAGTGGCCTTTCGCAGAAATGCCAGATTTGTCTCTAAAGCAGCCTCCGAAGTTTCTACAACTCCAACTCTAACTTTTTCTGCTTCCCAAGCATTTTGAAATCTCTCATTCTCTTCCCTAAGTCTCTTTAGATTGTGGTTAAACACCTGCACCCGCCTATCAGCTTCTCTGTCCTTTTCTGCCTTGACTGTCTCTAACCTTCCTCTGAAAAACTTTGTTGTGTCTTTGTTGGCGATGTTCCTCTTTGCCAGCTTAACATAATCTTTCTGCCCTTCTTTAAGATCTCCTTGGAGTTTTTGATTCTTGGCCACCATCTTTTCTTTCTGCGTCCTCTCATTATCAGCTTTATCCATTGCTTCCTGGCATTTAGCCTCCATCTCCTCATTCTCTCTCACAACCTTTTCTTTTTCCAATTGAAGTCTCCGGCATTCTTCCTCTAAACGCTGTGCCTCACTACCATCCTCTGCTCTTTGCAATCTGATCTTTAAAGTTTCCAATATGTCCTCCATGTCCCTCCCTAATCTAGCTTCGAGGTTGGTGGGGGGTGGCACACAGATATCCTTGATCCGTTGGCGTTGCATTGTAGGTTGAGCGAAACCTCTGTATAGTTTGCAATTCCCTCATTATTTTCCACAATTCCTCACATTTTTCCCTTGAATTCGGATCTCCATAGTCAAAGTTTGTCTCATTCAGGCCATAAGTCCCAGGCACGAATTGTTCTATCTCATATTGTCTCAGCACTAGCACCGGCGCATAGCTCACCACTCCCCATAATCCGAACAAAGGCACCCACGGGCGATTACCACATCGGTATATCATATTCCTCCTTTCGAACCAAGGTGCCACCCACTCCACTTGTTCCGATGCGAGTGTCCGGAGGTAGTTGACCCATTCTACTTTAGATTTCCTTACTATATCCTCTCTGATGCGCCAAGGACTTATCATGGCTTAGAAGAACACATTGGGGCCAATGAAGATCAAGGAGATGTCATCGATGCTAGCTTAGAGGAGCTTGGAGATGGAAGCACGTGTGACCGGCCATTGCTTGGAGAAGCCGCGCAACACCGGCCACATGACCGGCCATCGCATGCGACATCGCATGGGGCAACCGGTCACAACAGGCCATCGCTTGGCGCACCAACCGGCCACAACCGGCCATCGATTGGGCCATCCGGGCAAGACCGACCTTTTGATCCTTTAGCCATTCCGCAAGGTCCAATGACTAGGGCTCGGGCTAAAAGGATCAAGGAAGCTTAATTGGGCTTTGTAAGATCTCATCTTGGAGGTTTAGAGTCCATTGAAGACCATTTGGAAGGCATTGAAGTCGACATCACCAAGAATATTCCCATCGATTCCAAGGTGTTCACCTTACTTGAAATCGATGAGCATTAGGCTTTAGCATTGTGTAATTCGGCTACATGGGCCTTTATTCTATCTTAGATTAGTTATTTATTTAGTTTAAGAGACATTGGGTTGGGCCTTGTTTGACTAAGTCCAATTCTTGCTTAATTATGTAATGTTATTTACTTTTCCTAGTAGGACAAGGAGTAGGCTATTTCCTTGTTCCTTCCTTTATGTTTATGCCGCCCCTTATAGGATTAGAAGATGGTTTGGAGTAGGTTATGCGCCAACCCCTCCCCTATATAAGGGCTCTTTTATCTCTTGTAAACATAAGTTGAGTTGATTAATAAAGTTGAGGATTATTTTCCCAAATTGATTATCTTAGCTTCATTGTTCTAAGTTTGAGCAAACTTAGGGTTCTTGAATCTTGTAGTAGTCCTTANCAAACAATTAGGTTGTGTTGCTTAATTGTTTGTGAATCTTGTGATCTTAGGTGTTCAAGTGCAGGTCGACTTGAGGGTCTAAGGCCGACGAACGAAGGGAAGATTTATCAAGTGAAGATTGTCGACATACTCATCTAAAAAG
>AWWV01014701.1:0-11947 GCA_001974805.1 Corchorus capsularis | reverse complement strand
TTGAGAGCAGGTGGAGTTCAACGGAGCACGTGTAGAGGGTAGTGAGCTGGCGGTAATTCCTCTGTTATTTCTTCCTTTTGTTGCTTTTGTCTTCATTGACAGGTGAGCAATTTTTCTCTGTTTTGTTTTGCTTTTCTCCCTTAGCTAACTCACAATTGACTCACGGGTATTTTCTTGTCTGAGGTGCTGAGATAGCCAAACGATAACTGCTTGGAGCCCATAGATGTTGGCCACATCAGCAGAGGCCCTTGGCTCTGACCTTTTGACCAGCAAACCTCCTGCTACGGTATGTTCCTCCTATTTTCTTTTAAAAATAAAATAGAATCTTTTATTGCCTATATACATGGTGCACTGTTCTTGTTCTATATTTTGAAAGAACTTTGAATTGAGTTTGTGCTTGAATTAAGTTTGAGGGCAAATTGAATGCAGTGTGTATTGGTGTACTGATCCTTATTGAATTGAGACTGTGACTAAATGTTGCTTAATGTGAATGCCCTGTTTTTGCTGAATTTGATCTTTACTTGAGCTTGTGCTTGGGTGTTGAAAAGCAAGTGTTGTTTGACCTTGGGAGTCTGTGTTGCAAGTCTGCATTGTATCTGTCTTTTGATTATTGCCCTGTGATAAATGATACACGTTTGTGATTTAGTTCCAAATGCTTGCTAACTTGTTAAGTGCCATGCTTAGTAAGTGGTGGCTAAGGGAGTGTTAAATGACCCTATTCGCAGGTAGTTTTTTTCTGAATTATTTGCTTGCCTAAATGTGAAAGTGCTTTGTTCTTGGTATTGTTGAATGTAAAAATGCATTGCAAATGGTGGCCTGCATGAGAGTGAGCCTAAATGTATGTAATGGTTCTGTTTTTGATAGCTTTGGGTTTTCTTCAAATTCTGTGCCAGCTACTGATGTGTTCACTCTTATTCCTCAACGGCTTCATCGGTACTTCAAGGCTGAGACTCAATCTCATACCTTGTACTCGATGTTGCCAACAATAATCCCCTTTTTCATGCTTACCCTTGTGTACACCAAACAATGGTATACACACTAGTAAATTATGGGGAACACTTTTCCTTCATGCAGGTTATTTCGAATTCTTAGCATTTGGGAAGGAAAGAACTCCAAGCCAGAACAAGAATGCTTGTTCAAGTAGGAGCCATATGTATTGTCCCCTGTAATACTTGTTTATAAGAAAATGAATTTATCATTTATGTAAAATGGAGTAATGGGGTGGAATGTATTTATTTATTTATTATTTTTTATTGTTTTTTATTTAAAATGGGTTTCTTCTAACAATGATATTTCAAAAGGTGAATGTCTATGAGCTTTCACTTTGGGCTTCCACTGTACTAAGAAGTATGTAATGCGGTGTATGTAATGGCCAAAGTAAAAATCCACCCAAATTGATAGCATGAAGCAGTTTTGATGTACACGTGCCCAAGTCATTCATTTTCTTTTCCCTTCTTCTCTTTTTATTATTGGTATTTTTGTAAGCACAAATGCAATAGTGTATTTATTAAGGAAATTGGGCCACTCTTTATTATCAAAGGCCCAAATAGCAAGTCCAATGTCAAGTTATACAATTAATGTTTAAAAGTCCAAGATTAAATTTACACAATTTGAGTTTTAAGTTCGAAATGGTGATGGGATAAATCCACAAATAAAATGATTAACCAAAAATATTTGACCTAACTCATAAAAGAATGCTTCATTATTTGGATGTCCAAAACGCGATGTAAAGACTTATCATTCTATGCAAAAATGCAATCCGATAAAGACTATGCCATATGAATAAAACTGGAAATGGAAAATATTTTTGAGCATTTCTTCTTGGGCTCTAAACGCAATCTACTACTAAAACTTGAATGCTAATTTGCAAATGGCTTTAACAAATGAGCTAACCTACCATGATGTTAAAATGAATCACCAATTTACCAAAATGCCCTTGGGTGCAAAAATGACCAAAATGCCCCTGGGTGCAAAAATGACCAAAATGCCCCTAGGCGACCCTAATGCCAAATAAAAAACGAATTAATTTAAATTAAAGGATACATGACAAAAATAGGTGTCTACAATTAGTTCACTTAGGAATCATGTAATGTCATGTCCTAAAAATCCTTTAGTTATTGAAGCTAAAGAAAGGGATGCCAAACAAACTAAAATCATGCTAAGAAATCAGGAAGGACAAGGAATGGTAGGCACATGGAAGTTGGATGTAAAGGCTGTTAGGAGATGTGTTGCCAAGATGAGCATGCTCGATGAACATGCTTTTCGGTTTGTGGATGGGAAGGCTTTTAGGGAATTAATGGCCCTTGTTTGTCCTAAGTTCACTGTTCCATATAGGTTTACAGTTGCTAGAGATTGTTATACCCTTTATAACAATGCTAAGAAAGAGTTGAAGCATCACATTAAGACAGCTAATTGTAGGGTATCACTAACTACTGATACTTGGACTTCTGTCCAAAAATACAGTTATATTTGTGTCACTGCACACTTTATTGATGAACAATGGAGGCTGCATAAAAGGATAATTAGTTTTTATCCTATAACTAGTCATACCGGTGAGGGCTTAGGGAAGACAATGGAAAAATGTTTGAAAGATTGGGGAATTGATAAAGTCATGGCCATAACTGTTGATAATGCAACCCCAAATGATGTCTTGGTTAAACATTTAAAAAATTTGTTTATTGATAAAAGAACTGCTTTGTGTGCTGGTAAAGTTATGCATATGCGATGTGTGGCACATATATTGAATTTGATGCTTGGTGATGGCTTGAAAGAATGTAACCCTTCTGTGTCCAAAATTAGGGAATTTGTTAAGTATGTTAGAGCTTCAAATGCTAGATTAGCAAAATTCTATGAATGTGCTAAGTCTGAAGGAATAGAAACTACTGCTGGTTTGTGCTTAGATGTTTGTACTAGGTGGAATTCCACTTATGATATGCTTGAGAAAGCTGCTAAGTATGAAAAAGCTTTTGAAAATTTCCCTGATGTTGATGCACACTTCACAAGTGAGCTTAGGGCACATGGGGGGTGCCAACGAAATCTGATTGGGACAATGCCAAGGCTTTAATTTTTTTTTAAGGTTTTCCAACAACTGACCTTGAATGTTTCTTCAAGTAAGAAGGTCACTGCTAGCAATCTGCTAGATTCGATTTTTTCAGTTTGTAAGGCCTTGGAGCAACTCCAAAACAGCACCACCCGAGGGTTGGGTTCGATGGTTGTGAAGATGAAGGCCAAGTATGAGAAGTATTGGGGTCAAGTTGACAAGGTCAACTTGCTATGCTATGTTGCTGCAGTGCTAGATCCGAGGAAGAAGCTATGTTTTGTAAGCTTTTGCATTCAAAATATGTATGATAATGAGAAGGCAACATCTATGTTGGCATTGGTCAATGAAGCTTTGAAGGAGGTGTTTGAAGAATATTGCAAAGTTTTGACCCCATCTTCAGTGTCTGAAGCCTCCGGCAGTGCTCAAAGGACAAGTGGCAGTGATGAATTTATGGGTGAAGGTCCTGAAATTGGCTTTAATGCAATGGACTTCTTTATGCAGCATCAAAAGAATTCTGGTCTTCTTTTCAAAAAATCAGAATTGGACATATATCTTGCAGAGGAACCTGAAAAAGTTTCTGAGGTTGATTTTGATGTTCTATTGTGATGGAAAGTTAATTCACCAAGGTTCCCCATTCTTTCTTCCCTTTCCAAAGATATATTGCGTGTCCGTGTGTCAACAGTGGCCTCAAAGTCTACTTTTAGCACTGGTGGTAGAGTGCTTGACCCCTTTAGAAGCAGTTTGATTCCTAAGCATGTCCAAGCATTGGTTTGTGGTCAAGATTGGTTAAAACAAGCCTCTGAGTTTGACCCTGCAGAACACACTGATGAGCAGGCAAAACTGGACAAATTGGCTCTAGGTAATGTGTTTTCATATTTGTATTTAAATCTGAATTAAATACTTAATGTGATCCTAACTTCAAACCTCTTTTGTGTTTGCTTAGATTTGAAAGATATAGCTCTGGATGCAAATATTGACAACTGATTGGAGATGGCTCTGTCCTCTATAAGTTTTTTTTTTTGGCCAAACTAGCCTCTATAAGTTGAACTTCATGGAAATTGGAATCATGGTAATAACTTAAGCTTTTTTTACCTTTTGTCTACATTTCTGACTTTTTGTAATTCTGTTGCAATTGCAACATTTATACTCACTCAGTCACTCTGTTATTGACTTTATAGTTTATACTGTTTATTGTTTGTTTTGTTGGTGTGTTGCTGTGCTGACTTGCTGCTTAGGGAAAAGGCTCAAGCTCAATGCTAGTGGCTGGTGGCTGGTGCAATGCTCATCTTTTTGTTATTAGTATGTATAGCTCATCTTTTTGTTCATGGAGCTAGTACGCTAGCTAACTAGAAGTAATACCAAGGTGGCTGCTGCTTTGGACTTTGATAGTTGATTAGTTAATACAAATTCTTTTTGTTCAATGTTCACAGTCTTTTGCTAATTTGCTCAGTTTCTCTCTGAGTTGAGCTTATATGTATGTAATGGCTGGCGCCTGGCTTAATGTTTTGTCATTTAAACAGTTATATTATTATTATTATTATTATTATTATTATTATTATTATTATTATATATAATATATCATACAAAATTGTTCAAAACCGCATAGACGGCTTAAACCGTTTAAACCATTTAACTGACCGTTTAACCGCCTAAACCGTAAAGGTGTTTTTAATCCCTAAACGGTCGGTTAACGGTTATAAAAAATTGCCATCGGCTTTTAGTCGGAATTAAGAATCCGAAAACCGAAACCGAATCGCCCGACCGATACTCAGTCCTAGCTAAAAGAAAGGGTATCTATTCCATTAACTTTTATTTTTACTTTTAAACGATTGATTCTCTTTTCATATATTAGTTTGGGTTTTTGAAATTAGCTTCAAATCCTTGCTTTTGGATTTTCTTTCTAGGTTATTGTAGTGAGAATTGTAGCAATGGCTCCATCTAAAGGTAATGGTTTTATATATATTTCCAATTTCGTTTTTTAATTTCGAGATTTGGGGTTTTTTTAATTTCTATTAAAAGAAGGGTATATATAGGCTAAATGCACAATTTAGGTTTTAACGTTTGCCGCAAATAACAATTCAGGTTCTAATGTTAGCTCTTGTGTCAATTTAGGATCAAACGTTATCGAGATTGGTCAAAACAGGTTAAAATTAAACGGTTCCGTCTGTTGGTAAAACACGCGCTACTTTCCTCTCGTGAGGTATTCCACGTGGAATTTAATATCCACGTGGCATCTGAAAAAAGAGAAAAATGTTTTTTTTTAAATGATAAAATAAAAAAAGAAATAAAAACGTAGAAATAAAAACAAAAAGCCCGAAAGTATCTTCTTCATCCCTTCATCATTCATAATCCTAATCCCCAAATTTCACGCTCTCTTCCATTCTTCTTCGATTTCTCTTCGATCCATTCTTCCTCGATTTCACTTGCCCATCGAAACTTGAAACCCCTAATCTCTCACTAATCCCTAAACCTTTCCCCTAATTCCCAATTCCATTCTCTCTTTAATTCTAGGGTTTCCTTCAATTTTCACCTACGCATCGAAGGGCTTCTTGATCGGGGTATTTAGCGTTTCCTGTTGTTGTTAGCAAAGGAGAGCTTGAGCTTGGCAGTGATTTCAAGGGTTGGGCTTAGTGGGAGGCAGTGATGGGGGCGATGGTTGCAACGGAAGGATATTCACGATTTTTTCTTGAATAACTTATCCCCAAAGTACCCAGATTCAAACCCCAAGCCTTCTGCAATGAATTCCAGAATCCTTGAAGCCAAGCCAATTTCTTGGCTTCAATTGAAAATGTTGCCACAACTTCCCTATAAAAAGCTGTTGTACGGATCAGGGAAAAGTTGTTGCCACAATTTCTTGATTCCCATGCTTTCAAGAATTGGAATTTGGTTGGGATGAATTTGTCTTCAAAAAGTATGAACACTAGTCGGGGTTTGATGATTAGGACTTGAGGGAGATGATCGCTTCCTTCTTGATGATGGTCATGTTCCATTGATGGTTGAGTTTGTGAGTTCAAGTGTGAAACTGAAGTAAGAGTGAAGCCGAAATTCAAGACGTTAGGCAGAAAAAAAGCCAAGAACTAAAGATCAAAGGTGATGATAATTTTCTTTCTTTTGATTGGTTTGTTTTTCTCTCTTGGCAAAGGGAACAGGGCAAAACCAAAACCCCATGGAGAAGCAGGGGCCATTTATTGTAAGTTGGAAAAGTTGAAATAGTTAGCACCTGAAAATCTTCAAGAACATTTGTTGTTTGTTTGGCTTGGGCTTGGGTCCATATGACTGGGAAATCAAATACAGACCACTTAAACTTGTTATTCATCTCTCAACAGATCAAGGAAAGTGAATCATTGGCTTTATAAATTCTAATACTAATTTGTTTATGGTATAATATAAGCTCTGATTTCAACTTTGAAGTTTGATATGGTTAAATCCTGAGTTTGTGGCCTTGTGATTCATCCTTCCTTCACTGTTATCTAATTCTGGAGAGTTTTTCAATGATCAGTACTCAATAGCATACACCATCATGATCAGTACTCAGGAAATATAACCCTCAATTTTGGAGCCTTTGATTTTGCTTGGATTGTCCACTGGTGACTGGGTTTGTTTTTGGTGTTCTTGGTGTTCTTGAGGTGTACTTGAAAAAAAGGTGGTTTGATCCAAAAGTAAAGGATTAAAAAAAAAGTTGTTAGGTATATATAGAAATTTTGAAAGGTGGGTGACGTTAAAAAAGTGAAAGAAAAAAATTGAAAATGACTTTTTAAAAAAAAAAGTTAAAGAGGTATATTTAATTTAATAATTGATTTTGATAATTATTAAAATTTTAAAATTAATTTTTTTTTTAAAAAAAGAAAAGACACGTGTCAGCACGAAATTGGTGCGTGTAAGGTAAACACCGGCCGATATCCTAAAATGACACAACACGATAACGTTTGATTCTAAATTGACACAAGAACTAACGGCAGAACCTGAATTGTCATTTGCGACAAATGTTAGAACCTAAATTACGCATTTAGCCGTATATATATATATATGTTCTATGACTTTAATTTGGTTGTGATGGGCCCGCAAAGTTGTGGGAATTATACGTGTTGGTTGTTGTTAATACGTGTCTTCATCACTCTAAACGAAAAATAGGTGTCTCTATTTTGCTAAAAAGTTAAAAAGACGTGTCTTCATTCCAATTCTTCTCTCTCTCAAGAAATTTCTCTCTGGAGTTGCCAGCATTGGTTAATATTGTATGTCCACTCTTTCTTGACCAACTGATTTCAGTTTCAGGCTTATTTTCAGAAAGCCATTTTTCAATTTAATTTCTTACAAGTCTTACATAACAAAAGCAACGTTTAATATGGTTCTTAGGATTTTACTATGTTTGAGCTGGCTATTGTAGGTGATAAATGCAGCAAAAAATAGTTACTATACACTAGCAGTATCTTTTTGGATGAGCTGTGGCCTACAGACAAGCTTGGACCTAAAACTACCATCCAAGCAAAGTCAGGTTCTGTCTATTTTGTTGTTAGAAGATTTGCCTTCTTATCTAAATTTTAGTTTTTTTTTTTTGCTTTTTTTCATTTTTCACTTGCTTTATCTGTCAACTACATAAATATTTTTGGATGAGCTTTGGCCTGCAGACAAGCTTGGGAGTTTTGTTAACCAAAGCTCCAAAAGATTTACAAGAAGTGCTAATATCTATGAAATTGATCTTATGAGTGATGAAATTTCATATGCAAAAACCTTCCGGTACCATGCACAAAAATGGCTATAACAGAGTTTCTATTATTCGTATTAACAGCTACTCTAGGAGGAATGTTTTTATGCGGTGCTAACGATTTAATAACTATCTTTGTAGCTCCAGAATGTTTCAGTTTATGCTCCTACCTATTATCTGGATATACCAAGAAAGATGTACGGTCTAATGAGCTCCACTACGAAATATTTACTCATGGGTGGGGTAGCTCTTCAAGGATCAATTTAGACAAACTTTTCCTAGATTATTGATGATTATAGGTGAAGTTGCCATTGCTATTTACATTCTACTACTAACTTTTATATACCAAATAAATGAGCCTTGAGTTTTGGTGCCAGAATCTCCGTGAAAAAGGAATACGGAAAAATTAAATAAATAGCTTGGTATGTCTTTTTTTCCCATGAAATTTATGGCTTTTTGTTTATTTTTGGACTTTCTTCTACTCTTCAATGCATTATATTCCTATATTTTGTTCTCTGTTATTGCAAGAGAGACTAAGGAAAGGTTAAATGAGAGGCTGAGATCATAAACAAAATCATCATCAGAATCCAAAAGGTAATACTAATAATTAAAAAAACAGAAACTGATCAAATTTTATATTATTTTCAGATAGCTTGTAGGTTGTTGGAAGTTTTAATGAATCAGCCAAAATAGCAAAGAAAGTATGAAGTGGAAGGGAGAAGAAGTATGATTCAAGGGGAGTTGCAAACAGAAGTGTTTGGAACATCAAAGAAAAGTGGGTCATCAAGAAGTTCAGTTGGATAAAGTTGAGTTGGAAAACTGCAAATCAGGACGTGAGCCATTTAAATATTGAAACACTTCTATCCTTTATGTATTTGTTACTGTTGTAATATGTAGGTTTCTCAGCCTAGGTGATCAATAAAAAAAATGGCTTTATGCTAAATATGACCAGAACAACAAATTGCCTTTTTTTTTTTTATAATGTTTCCATTATAATTCTTGAACACTCTTATGATCCGCTGCAAAGTGCGGGCCGTACACTAGTATCTATCTAAAGGCAAAATAAATTAGAATTACCCATTTTAAGTAAAAACTACCGGAGATAAATATAATATTTAAATTGATTTATATCATTAAAAAAAACTACCTATTGAAAAACCTGTTATAAAGCACTCACGTATGTGTCTTGTGTGTGTATATATATATATATATACAAGACACAGGGCACTCACTACGTGAGTGGTTTATAACAGTTTTTTTAATAGGTAGTTTCTTTAAAATGATATAAATAAATTTAAATATTATATTTAGGGTGATTATATAATACACCGGGGGTGTAAATTTTGGACTCCATAAACGGGTTGTGGAGTTGACACATGTCCATTTTTTGAATTATTTAAGTTTTAAATATTTCAATCTAATCCCTAAGGGACACACTAAGGGACACATGTCCCCTTCAGGACCCGCTTGTGTAGTCTGTTAAACTCCACTGACAGTGTATTGTATAATTTGCCTTATATTTATCCTATAATGGTTAGTTTTTATCTAAAATGGGTATAATGAGTAGTTTTTATTTTATTTTGAGTTTTTAAAAAACTGAATTTGTCTCCGAGTCAACTCGTGAGACAAACTCAGGTTTTAGCATTATATATATGATACCAGACAATCCCGTGGATCAGAGGATAGGAACTTTGATTGGAAGTAGAATAATTTTAGAATTTTGTATACTATAAAATTGAAACAATTTGAGGAAAAGAAGTAAAGTTTGGATAAAATTTGGAGAATATAATTGGAAGAAAGTATGGAGATCTTTTATTTCTTTGTATGAAAATTTGAGCATGCCTCTTACATTTGATTCTGGAGCTTTTATAGAGGGAGAGCTCCGTCACTCAATACAATTTCAATACAATCAATGATTCTACTTTGTACTATTGACATAATTGGAATCAATAATTCTACTTTGTACTATTGACATAATTGGAGACAATTTTTGCACGGATTCCTTCATAATTTTGCTTTATCTTCCTCCAATGAGTCAGCTTTGCATTATTGACATAGTTGGAGACAATTTTTGCAGAGATTCTTCATGATAACTTTGCAGACCATTGGCTTTATCTTCATCCAATGAGTCAGCTTTGCATTATTGACATAGTTGGAGACAATTTTTGCAGAGATTCTTCATAATTGGGATAACTTTGCAGACCATTATTTTCCCTTTGCAGACCATTATTTTTCCTTTTTTTTTTGAAATCTATTTTTTCTTCCTGGTTTTTGCCATCTTAACTGTAGTGGAGTCTTCTACCAGATCCACAGTTCTTTCTGATGATGTTTGGGATGCTTCTTCCTCTTCCTCTGTTTCAGAATCAGAATCCATCGAACTTAGCATTTCTGCCATAAGCTTCTTGTATTCTTTTTTGGTTTTTGCTTGTGCTAGTATAGTACTAGCATTAGATTTTGCTTGGAGAAATCTGGCTATGTCCTTGTTTGGGGATGCAGATTTACAAAGACTTGGATTTTGTGTGAAAAAATTATCCAAGTACTTTGCATCATATTTTTCTTCATTGAATTTGTCCCACCATTTGGTTTTGAAAATTCTAACCAAGGAGGTTATATTGAGACATTTATCAAATTCATAATCATAACTCCATGAAACAATCCAGGAGATATTTAATTTGGTGAAAAAATGGATGGTTTGGTAAAGGTGTTTTTGATCTGGCTCAGGTTGGTATTTGTCAAAAAATTTGGACCAAAGGTCTTTCATTTTTGGGGGTAAAATTTCAGGTGATGGTCCATACCAGGTCCACCATTTTTGAAACCAATTGGGGAATTTGTATTGGGATCCATATTTGAAGTATATGAGCCAGGAATGCCGCATATGTTTGTTATTCATTTGAAACGCTACATACCAGGCGGTAATATAATCCCAATATGAAAAATGGGGGCAATGGTTTATTTTTGTGGAGAATGAGGTTGGGAATTTTAGCAAGCCTGATGGGTTTTGTTCCCAATCTTTTGGTCTGAGGACTTTAATAATTTGGGCTGTGGAATGGGTGATAAAATTTGGATCTTTAGAATCAGTATAATGTTTGAAATTTACTGATTCTGTTTGTATCAAAATGTTTGAGTAAAATTCATGTGTTTTTGCCACATGTTGGGGAACAAAATGTTGATCATTAAAAATTTGTTTTGCCAAAATGTGTGGAGGTTTTTCAGAAGGGTTAAAATCATTTTCCACCACACAGATGTATTCCACATTTTTATTTTGAAAATACTGTGAACTTTTCTGAGTTGGATTTTTGAGAAATTGCAATTTGTTTCGGAAAAATTTCTTGAAGAGATAATTGTTTTGAAACATTTGAAAGATATTTTGGTTTGTGCAAAACAATCTCTTTATTTTTTGAAATTTTTGCAGCTTCAGCACTAATCCTTTGAAGAGGACTTCCATCCTTCATTCGTGATAGCGCTAATGCCACTTCTGGAGATTGAGAAAGGTTCTCAACCCATTTTTTGATTTGAGATGTAATCTCATTTGGGTCCTGTGCATCCTGAAGTGATGGACCAGTTGATGATTTTGATGAAGAAGTGTCTTCATTTGCTTCTTGGAAGATTTCGGACCATGATTTAATTGTTTGTTGAAATGTTTTGGTTGATGTTCTTGCATCTTTCCTTTGCCTTTATCTCTCAGTTTGGGGGGCATGTTGCAAAAATTCTCTGGTGAGGAAATCGGGTAAAGAATTAGATTCTCCCTTAATATATTCAATTTCGAAATCAAATATGCTTAAAATAGCTTGCCATCTTGCAAAAATTTGTTTGGAAGCAATATTTTGAACATCTTTTTGTAAAACTTCTTTTGCTGATTTGCAATCAATTCTCAAGAGGAATTTTTGATTTAATAAATCACTCTGAAATTTGGTAATACATAAAACAATCGACAAAATCTCTTTTTTAATGGTACTATAATTTTGCTGAGTTGGATTCCAATGCCTAGAGGTAAACTGCACTATTTGTTCCTTGCCATTTTTGACTTGTTTTAAGATTCCTCCATATCCTATTTCTGAAGCATTTGTTTCAACTATTTTTGGGCATGAAGGGTCTGCTAAATGTAAGTAGGGTAAATCTATGATTTGTTTTTTGATTTGGGATACAATATTGGTATGGACATCAGTCCAGGGTTGTGGTTTCTTTTTTTAATCTATCATACAATG
>AWWV01014699.1:0-24712 GCA_001974805.1 Corchorus capsularis | reverse complement strand
ACAGTATGGGCTCTTGTAGTGTCAGTTTCTATTAAAAGAGTAGTTTCTCCTTTTGGGCTTTGTAATAAAGCTTTAGTGTTTACTACGGAATACATTGCTTTAAAGTGTAACCTATAAACTAGAGTTAAAACTTCAGATCCTGGAAGCATTTTGTAATTGTGGGTATGAATTTGAAGAGTTAATGACTTTAAAATATTTTTGTCTGTTAAAGATACCATAAAATTTGGATAGCAATTGAAATGTATTGGTCCTGTACAAAGACTTGTTTCTATTGTTCCTAATAAAGAATCATTAAACATAATATGTCTTTCATCTCTTAAGACAATTAAGATTGAGGTATTTTTTGTTGCTTCTATACTAAGGGGTTTTACACCTACTTGGACTAATCCAAAATGAATATATTTGTATTTTTGCTCTTTAAGTTTATTAATGAGTGTTTTATCAAGTAATTGAATAGTTTGATATTCCTTTTGGATAGGAAGACTCTTTTCCTTTGTTTTTATAATGTAATTACAGAAAGCATTAAAATTTTCAAAGGTTGTTTTCTTGTATATTTGATTTATAAGGACAATAGGAATGTTCCAATTGTCAAATTTTTGGGGAACATTTTCATAATGTTCTTCTTGTTCATTAACTGTTTGAGAGGCTTGGTCAGAATCTTGGGATTTAATGGAAACTGAACTTGCAGAAGAGTTGGTTCTCCTAAGAAATGGTAACATCTTTTATTTTCTATTTTCTTACTAAATGGGAGTTCTACTATCAGTATTATTAAAAATTACTAGAATTACCTACAGGGATACTAAGTCTACTTTTGCCTAACCCATGGCTTAACAAGACTCTTGTATCAAAAACTCACCAATTATAGCAAAATTTTTTTAATAAAAATAGTTATACCAATAATTAGAAAATGAAAACAAAATAATGTTTCAAAAATCTTAGAATTACCTGCTCCTCCCTGACTCTGATACTAGACAATCCCGTTTGAAATATATATATATATATATCTATATATATATATATTTATATATATATAATGGATAAAATTATTGAAGCCGGCAGCAGGCAATGTTGTGGCTCTCATGCATTTGCAATTTTTTATTTTTGAAAATACTTTGTATTTGTTTTATACAAAACAAAAAACCACCAACCAAAAAAGCATTTGATAATCATAAAACTGCCAAAACACCGAAAAATGGCTAAGGAGCTGTACCGTGGGCTAAGTCCATCCGTTAACACTTGGCAAGCCCAGCAGCAGCAGCAACAATGGAGGACGTCTCAGGTATCGGCGGCGCTTCCCATCGCCGCAAGTGGAACTCACCGTCTCTCTAAACATTCACGGTTTCGAGTGTTGTGCCAGAGCGTGGAGGCGCAGGCCAAGGTTAAGCAAGAGATATATGAGCATGCCTCAGAATTGGGCGCCAAAGTTGGGCAAGACCGTCTCTTGAAGGTCCCCGTTTCCAATATAAGAAATTTCTGCATTATTGCGCATATTGATCATGGGAAATCAACTTTGGCTGACAAGTTGCTTCAGATGACGGGAACTGTGCAGAAGAGAGAGATGAAAGAGCAGTTTCTTGATAACATGGACTTGGAGAGGGAAAGAGGCATTACCATCAAACTTCAGGTTTGCCTTCTGGATTCTCTGTTTTGCTCATTAACTTCTGTGGATAAGACTGTTTAGAAATTCAAGTTCAAAACTGTTTTATTTATTTTCCAGTTTTTCTTCTTGCCCAAACTTTTGCATTTCTCCTTTTCAATCTCACTGTCAGATGGCCTTTAAGAATAGTGTTTTTCAGTCTTATAGACCCTTTTTTGATTAAAAACACGTTGTTTATTTCTGCATTATTGTGACGGTTTGGTTGTATTGCTACCTTTATCATCCTGAATATTTGTATGAATTGGAACACTAAAGAGAAGCTTCCTTGGTTCTAACAATGCTTCAAATTTCTTATTACAACTGGTTGACATGGGAAATGCAACTTGAGAAATGTAATAGGTGACTAGGCTGATTTTATGAAAAAATTAGTAACATCTAAAGCATCTAGCACATTCACTACTGCCTATTAAATTAAATGCACTCCTAAAAATATCAAGCATCTAGGAGCTTTCCAAACACAAATCATGTCGATGAAAGCTCTCTTTGATTGATATCCCTCCCCAATATTAAAAGAATTTAAATTAATGAATAACAACTCTATAGCTTTTCTTCCTACTTGTACTAGCAAGTGCGCTACTTTAGGCCCATAGTACCTCTAAATGCAATCCTGCCACAACTCTCAACCGTAGTGCAACGTAGCATAAGCTAAAGACTAATACCATCTACCTCTACAGAACCTCAAGAGAATAGAATGAACAAGTTCATCCATGGCGTTAGATTGAAAGCACTATTTGGAAACTATTTTCCATCTCTTAAAGTCCTTTCCCGTATTTGTCCTCCAAACTTGTTTCCGAGGTAGCTCTCTCCTTTTTATAGACTTAAAATTTTCTTCACTAATTACATATGTTTTGCCAAGTCTCCATCTATACTCTCTAATCGTATCACCCATCTTAAAGTATAGAATGTCAAAGAAGCTAAAAATTGTCTCGATCGATCAATCTTGCACATTGCCTAATAAATTCAGACTCAAAGTTACTAGCATAGTAGCCTGGCCCTGGATAAACAAGAACCTTTAGATGCTGCTTTATTCCTTTCCAATAATGTCGACTTTGGAGACTGATCCTTCCAATGCTCAATGCCACAAAAAACACTGTGCCAAAAGGAAAAAGAAATTTTACTTGCATTAAAACAGACATGATTTTAAAGATAATTCCCTAATCTACTCCCAAGTTTCAACTGGTTGCTTTCTATGAGTTTTGCATTCTGTCAACATCCTGCCATTTTGTGTCATACCAACACTTTGTGCTAAGGATACAAATTATCAGTTACCTCAAGCCCCCTTTTTCTATTAAAAAAGGAATGACAACAAACTAAGCCTTTTCTCACTGATCAATTGCAGAAATCTCCCAGGTTGCATCTCAAAATCACATTTCTATGGTCATTTCCTTCATACCTGCCACATCTCCATCATCATAGATTTCAGAGTTGCTAAAAACTTCAATCCTAGAAAGTGTTTAGGTTAGCTTTTCTCCCTCTATGCTCAAATGAGACAAAGATTACTCTCTCTCTCACATGGGCTGTCTATCTGACCTTTTCTGTTTAAAGCCTCTTATACCTACAGTGTAAAGGCATCAACAGCCATGTTCAGCTAGAAGAATTGGGTCACCCCTTCTTCGAAATCTGAAGAGGTTATGCTTGTGTACACTTCTGTGCTGTTGTAGAATTTCATGATTTCTTATCAAAGACATTGTGTATTGAGATGGAGTGATACCATAATTTTTTACTGTGACTTAAGTTGTAGAGATCTAGGCACTTTATCTCCATTCCTGTCCTATTTATATGCCTGAACGTAACACGGTATACTGATCCAATTCAGAAACTACTATTCATATGAATATCTCGGAGAAGATACTCTTCTCTCTCTATATGTACTATTCACACAATAAAAGTGTTATTTTTCTTACGTATGCTTTTTGATCATGGAATCTGCTATGAGTTTATGTCTTGCTTTTTATGCAGCTTTTTAATTTTTTTTCTAACTTTCTCTCTCTCTCTGATTTTACTTCAATCTATTTGCAGGCAGCTCGAATGCGTTATATGCTTGAAAATGAACCTTATTGCCTAAATCTAATTGATACTCCAGGGCATGTAGATTTCTCTTATGAGGTATCTCGTTGCAATTTGATGTAGCAAAGAATCGATCCAAAACTTATTAGTGCTAGAACATTGTGTATATAAGTGCCTGTATTCCTTTCTTATTTAAAGTCAGTTTCAGAAGGCTTTTTCAGGCATAAAATATGCTATCCTTACTAAATTTGATTGATAAACCATTTCACTTGATGTGCTACACCATTGCACTAATTGATCAAGTATAGATGCTTGTCATGGCCTATTAATGGTTCGGTGCATATTAAGAATATGAGATAGATGATGAGGTTGTTGTTGTTGGGAATGATATAGAAAAGCAGATAACTGATAACATCTCAATTTGAAGTAGCGGCAAATAGATATAAAAGTGTGTTATGCCTGAATATTGTGATATTAAGTACCTTTATTCTTTTCTATTCATTTTTAAATTAGCTATACTTTTAAATTTGCATGATCAAACCATTTTAGGTGATTAGCTAAATTATGGGATAGATAAGGTTGTTTATCATATAGAATTTGGATTTTTATCTAGAATAGATACTTTTGATGGCCTATAAATGGTTACGAGTCAAGAATATTTGGTAGATGATGAAGTTATGATTGTTGGGGATGATATATAAAACCTTTTTTTTTCTTCTTTTGGTGGGGAATGGGGATAAACATACATGATAGCATATGAGTGATTCCTTTACTTAAAGATTCAGTGATGGGATACTGAATTTGATTTCTTTCTGTTTTTCTCTTTGACTTGCATCTTTTCTAGGTTTCTCGGTCGCTTGCTGCATGTGAGGGTGCTCTACTTGTTGTAGATGCTTCTCAGGTTACTCTACTTGCTGCTTCTTTGATTTAAGAGTTGGAGCTCTTGAAATTTTGTCATTGAATAGTTAATCTTACTTCAATTCTTATATTGAAATTTAAACACAGTTATATCCAAATTCAAATAGGCAAATTAATATACATGCTACTTTAGCACTGTTGCTACTTTTGTTACTACTACTAGGTTTATTGGACAGGTGTATTCTGTTGTAGGGTGTGGAAGCACAAACTCTGGCTAATGTCTATTTGGCACTGGAAAACAACCTCGAAATAATCCCTGTAAGTTTGTGGTCATGGTTTATTTTGTTGTTCAACTTAGTAAATTGACAGTGTGATTGATTTCATTGGGTGACTAAAATGTAAATTATGGAAAAAGTACATGATTATTTTAAATATGCATGTTTTATGGCTATTAATACTACTTCCTTTCATAAAGCAAAGGCAATCCTTATGCCCATTTTCAATATTGAAAGGTGTTGATCATGATATGATGGATGGTACTAGATTGCTATTTTCTTAGTCAGGTTTGTTGGAGACATTGGGATGATAAGTAGAGAATGGGAACTCGTGGAGAATTTGGAGATGTCTATACATTAGACAAGTTGTATGAACAAAAGCAAAAGGAAAACTATTAGCCTCACACTAATACATTTAAGATTAAGAAAGGCTAAAATACTAAAAATGCTCTTACATTTTCCTAAGATTTCTCTGGTAATCCCCTATTCTCTTATAGTACCCAATTTATCCCTTGAAGTACATTTAATGGAAAAAACTTAAGCCTTTATTTTGGAGGAACCTACAAAGTTTGTTATATTTGTCTTCAGTCTTCTCAAACTCTACGTGGCTGTTATCTATACTACATATGAAAATTCATGTTGACTTTGTGCTTACATGGCATGTTACATTAGCGTCTGCAATGCCCATATTTTACCATCAATGTTCTATGTAGGTATTCACTTGGTATAGATAATGTCCAGGGTAGACATTGATGTGGCAAAGATAATAGATTTTTATAGTTTCCATCCAAATAAGAGATTAGTTGGGTACAATAGAAGGATTGGAGCTTATCAGGGAAATGTAGAAAGTACAAGGGCTTCGCTAGTATGTTAGACTTTAAGGGATCACCTCTAAATTTCTTTAATTTTTTTACCACATAAATTCAAGATCCTGATAATGGTTCATTGTGCCACAAATAGAATAGTCAAAGCTAACATGGGATGATTAATATATATTTATTAATATTTATCATTCATGATAAACTCATTTGGACCAAAAAATATAAATTAGAGTAAACACAGAATGAGGACTCCTCAAAACTGTCAGTTACTTATAATAGCCTTATTGATCTGAACTTCAAAAGGGAAGGAAAATTTGAAAACTGCTACAGTGCCGCCAAAATAAGCAACATTTGCCAAAAATATATGCATATATGCTGTGAACAACGAGTAAGCGGAAACTCTGGGTAAATCTTCAACCCTGATTCAAATAACTCTGCCTAATCATGGCTTGAGGCTTGTGATCCTGTTTCAATTAATTCTTTTTTGGTTCTATAAGGACATCATGGTTTTGGCTTCTGTCAGCATAGTCATGAATCACTGTTTTCTCTCTTTGTAATATCTTTCTCAGGAAATCTAGAATTCTTTGAACTCTTACTTCCCATCATTGCCTTTTTCCTCCCAATTTTCACCATCTTTAATTCATATCTTTCAATTGCTGAAACTAGAAATGTGTTTCTCTTTCATTTATTCTAAGCTTGTTCCAAATCTTATTCACTTGCTCTGTATTTGATATTTTCACCTCAGTCATAGTTTAGAGGCATTTTCCTTGTTGTTTTAGTGTAGATTGGTGAGTTTTTTTATTGGATGCTTCATTAAGATGATTGGTTTTCTTTTTCTTCCTGCAGGTTCTAAACAAGATTGATCTTCCAGGTGCTGAGCCAGATCATGTTATCAAGGAGATTGAGGAGGTTTGGTCCGTTAAGACATTAATGCATCTGTATGGTATTTGTGTTAGGCTCTGTAAGCATGTGGTCATGTGTCTGGAAGATAAATATAGCATCTTCCCATAGTATTCTGTGAAGTTATGATACTGTTTTATAAGCTGCTGCTGCTGCTGACTTTGCTAAACATGAGAAGCAGAATGCTAGTGTGATTGCTGTGGAAGAACTGATAAGTTGACACCTCTTTTCAGGTTATTGGGTTAGATTGTAGCAATGCAATACGCTGCTCTGCGAAGGTTAGTTCTGGATTGTTTTGCTTTCTTTACATACACAATAAACTTTCTGCATGCTGTGGAATTTGGTAATTCTAAAGATAGTTTTCTTCTTTCTTCAGGAGGGAATCGGTATAACTGAAATTCTTAATGCCATTGTTGAAAGGATTCCTCCACCTCGTGATGCTGCTAGTAGTCCTCTAAGAGCCTTAATATTTGATAGGTATACATCGGACTTTGTTTTGACATAATAAATTGTACTTTAGTTCTAAGCATTTGCATTTTTCTTTTAGAAAAAAAAAAAAGTCTTTAACTAATGTGAATTTAATTGAACTAGACAGTTAGGTCTAACATTAACTTTCAAAGAAAAATCATTAGAGAACAATAATGTGAATTTAATGATGTATAACTTCATAAGGGGACAGTAGGTTACTTGATACATGGAATTGTTATCCTATGTGGCCATTATAGCATTGGGTCAAATTTTTTTTAAAGAAAATGAATTGTTGAAAGGCTAGTATTCTACTCTTAAAAAAATGAAGTTGCTTCGAATGGCCATGTGGTCATTTTATGATAGAAAAAGATGAACTGAAATGAAATTAAACTTAAATAACATCGAAAAGGACAAAGAAAAATTGAAACTTTTTAGCCCTTTCAGAATTCCCAAACTTATTTAGTCTCTCTCTTGTCCTTTCTCCCCCCTACTTTATCTCCCATCTCTAGTGGTTTAGGAACTTCACCCTTTTCCTCTTCTTTTTTGTTGTCAGTTTCAGCCCTTGTTTCTCATTTATTCTCTTTTCTCTCTTACGATTTTTGACTCTTGCCTCATCGTGCTGCTGCTTTCATTGTCTAAAAGTTGAGTTTCTTTCTTGTTATGTTCTCCTTAATATCTTCGTCATACCAACTCCAAAATACCCTCCTCTTTAATATCTTCTTCATTCTTTCCGTTTTCTCTCTCTCTTTTTTTTTTCTCTCTTTCTTTATTTTCTTTCTTCATTTCATCCATTTTGTATCATTCTTTCCTCATCATTTCTTCTTTATTTACCTTTCTTTTATGGATAATTATTTGATACACTATCAGTGTAGTTTTTGGACTCCACAAGCGGGTTAAGAAGTTGACACATACTCCGTTTCTTAATTAATTATGTATTTAATATTCAAAAAACTATTCCCTAAAAGGACACATGTCAACCCTTCAACCCCACTTGTGCAGTCTGGGTCTAATAAACTCCACTGTCAGTGTATAGTATAATTCTTTTGTTGCTAGTCTACCATTTCATTTATTCCACTGTCAGTGTATAGTATAATTCTTTTTGGATTCTTTGATTCCCTTGTGACCTTTTAATGTTAATAATTTTATCGAAAAAACCTTATTTATATTAGTTGTAATCCTGTTTGTTGCATTGGGAAGGGAAACCCATCTATGAGTTGGCTGCACCATTGCTACCAAACCCAACCTGCTTTCATTTGGGGTTGGGCAAAGTTTTTGAAGCCTGAACCACATCTGAAATTTAATAACTTATGTTGTAACCAAAATTGTTTGTATGTATATATTATTTATTTATAAATGTAATAATGAAGATTGTTTTTGTTATGAGCATATTATTAATCTTTAAATAGTAAACATATTACCCTCTCTTTCCCCATTCTTTCCCTATCCATATTCCATTTCTCTGCTCACACCGCATTGTATGCCTTTTTAAAATTGACCTAGAATTGAGAAGTGTCTTTTTCTTGTCATGCCAGAAATTATTTCCTGTTAACAATCGTGAATTTTCCTTTCATCATTGTCTGGTTTGCATAGTGCTCTTCATTGCCTTACTTACATTGCTTTTCAACGTCTCCACAGCTACTATGATCCTTATCGAGGTGTTATTGTCTATTTTCGAGTCATAGATGGGACTATAAAGAAAGGTGACAGAATTTATTTTATGGCCAGTAAGAAGGTAAAATAAAAAGTGATTAACTTATTCTTTCTTTTTCCATTCTAGAGTGGAACAGCTTCATACATCCTTTAAAAGATCTTATTATTTAGGTCCTGCGATGCAGGATTATTTTGCTGATGAAATTGGGGTTCTATCCCCCAATCAGATGCAGGTGGAGGAACTGTATGCTGGTGAGGTAAATTGATTTTTATCAATGCTTTGTGTTTCCTACTATCTATAATCCTTAAATGGTACTATTCTGTTTTATGCTTGTATACTCTCTCTCCCCCTTGCTCGTTGTGCTGGTAGAGGAAAATTCTATGCATTCTCAAAAGGCTTAATCATATGGCTTTAGTTTCTGTGTGTATTTTGACTTCATATATACTCTTTGGGAGTATTGATGTTTCTCTATCTTAATGAACTCATATATTTTTAATTTAATTTCCTTCTCCTATCAGCCTTTATATTAATTTGTACCTTTCAGGTAGGATACCTTTCAGCATCAATAAGGTCTGTTGCAGATGCCAGGGTGGGTGACACTGTTACTCACTATGATAAAAAGGCAGAAAGTTCGCTACCTGGATATGAGGAAGCCACTCCAATGGTGTTTTGTGGTCTATTTCCTGTTGATGCAGACCAGTATTGATTCAAATCTCTTTTCTTCTCTTGGAATTCAAAATGCCATTGCGTGTTCCTTAAGATTTTTATCTGATTTATTGTTGGCAGGTTCCCAGAGCTGCGTGATGCATTGGAAAAACTGCAACTCAATGATGCTGCATTGAAGGTAATTAACTGTACTAACATTGAGTTTTTCAATGCTTAATGCTTTTTTTAAAATTTTTTCAAACAGCTACTGGTCATCAAAATGATGTTATATTAAAATTAAATACTAAATACTAAGCTCGCTTCTGTAGCTATATAGAATTTGTTTTGGGGATAATCTACAACTTTCGTCATTGCATGGCCAGTGACATTTCCACTGAAAATCCTTTTACATTCTTGATATCACACTGGTATGTTTCAAAAGTATGAGGCTGGGTTTATTGAGCTCATCACCTCATGCTAATAGCTCCATACATGGTACTATTCTTTATTCTCCTTCGATTTGAATTTAGAAGAGAGTTACAAAGCCATTCAAAAATTGTAATGAGTCAAGGGTAGCAAGCACATTTCTGTT
The DNA here is from genome assembly GCA_001974805.1 of Corchorus capsularis. NCBI lineage: Eukaryota > Viridiplantae > Streptophyta > Magnoliopsida > Malvales > Malvaceae > Corchorus > Corchorus capsularis. The sequence continues at coordinate 14,838 of AWWV01014699.1, read as the reverse complement.
TTAATAATCATAATTGTATTTTTGGCAGAAATCTAATTATGGCTAGAAACATGTAAGAGCTGGAATTTAACATACTTATCAGTTTTGGCTAAATCTTGGATATGATTTTTATTCAAAAGATGATGTTTAAATATTTGCCTACCGAAAGAAGTGTTCATTTATTAAAATTCTTGAGGTGTGCAGTAAAGGTGAAAAGATTGATTACACTTGAAACATCTAGAAAATGTCCCTCAAGTAAATGACTCTCCAAAGGTTTCGTATGGGACCTCTGAAGTTTGATTTATTATGTACTCATGATAGGCTTATGAAATGGATTGGTATTAACCTTAAAGATTATTGTGTCCAAGCAGAGATTTTAAAAGAACACATCTTCAGATTTTTGTGGTCCTGGCTTAAGTTTTGAATACTAGACTTTTCTGAAACTACAAAAACTAATTTGTTCTTTTGTTTTCTCTTGAAAAGAAAATAAAGAGGAAACACCAATGCCCCTGTAGCTATAGAAAGAAAAGGAATGCATTTGTACAGCTGTCCAAAATTTTGAATTCTGAGTTATGCTGTCTCATGATTTAATCTTGGGAAAGTTTTGTTTGATTCCCTTCTTAAGTAGTGTTTAAGGTGTAAACTGCATGTACTACACAATATGTTCATATGCTGTTGTACTACACAATATGTTCATATGCTGTTGATTTCTGAAATGAATTTAGTTTGTTTAAGGTGTAAACTGCATGTACCACACAATATGTTCATTTGCTGTTGTTTTCTGAAATGAATTTAGTTTGCAAAGCACATAATCTTACTGAATAAATTACATTATGCTGTGAATTTATATATTGGATTATTACTCATAGTTGTTCTGATGATATTTCTGTTTGTTATGGTTTTGGTCAGTTTGAGCCTGAGACCTCAAGTGCTATGGGTTTTGGATTTAGATGTGGGTTCTTGGGTCTTCTCCACATGGAAATTGTTCAGGCATGGCCTTTTCTACCCTGCAGTTCTCTTTACACACACACACACATACATATTTTAAATGTGTCTTGAAAGTTGCCTCTTATCACTTTGCTAAAATTCTGGTAATTTTTTAAATTCAGTATTGAATCTAACATATTATGGGTTTACAGGAACGACTTGAAAGGGAGTACAATCTGAGCCTTATAACCACTGCTCCTAGTGTTGTCTATAGAGTCAATTGTGTAAATGGTGATACTGTAATTTCTTCTCAACCCTTCAAGCACTCTTTATTTAAATTTATTTCAAGAATGTTGCCAGGAAGCTGATGCTCTATACTTTATTATTTCCTTGCATCAAGCAGAACTCTGAAGTTTTGATAAAATTAATTTCAACAAGTTCGCATTTGCACTGTCATGCTGCTTTTTCTTTGTAGTCCATGCATCATCCATGATCTTTGGCATTGGAAGAGAACAAATGTTAATGAATTATTCTAATCTCACCATAAAATGAAAAATAAGGAAAACTATTGTTAATTATTTCTTTCATCATACTAGCCAATCTATTGGCCTTTATTTTATTGGGAAAGTATATAGCATGCGGTAGCTTGTCAACTTCATTGGACTCATGTTTCAAGAACCAATATCTCTTTTGGGTGATAGCAAGTATACTGCATATTACTGAACAGCTACTGGGTTTCAAATTATTTTATGATGGGAAAGCATTTATGGTTTAGGTTCTGATAATGGAAAGCTGATTACAATATCTCTGATTGATGAGTTAATATGGTGACTCTTCCTGTATAACAAACTTGGTTATGTGTAGGATTTTTGATGCCATACTTATTGTTATTCAAATATGAATACTATTGAAGGTCGAGTGCTCAAATCCATCTTTGCTTCCTGAACCTGGCCAAAGAAAGTCAATTGAGGAACCAATTGTTAAGGTTACTTCTTGGATCTTAAGAAATTTATTACTACTTGAATAATTGTTGCCTTTCAGAGTTAAAAGAGCTTTTTGGAAACTTGTTAGTTGTTACATTTTTTTTGGGCCTCAAACTTGTAAATATATATATGCTATTTTATCTAAGTAATATGTACAGATTGAGATGCTTACACCAAAGGACTATATTGGTTCCCTGATGGAATTGGCTCAAGACAGAAGAGGAGATTTCAAAGAGATGAAATATATCACTGAGAACAGAGCATCCATCATCTATGAGTTACCCCTTGCAGAGGTAATATTTTCACTTTCCTTCAGGAGGATTTCGTCTTGTTCTCAGCCAAAGATCTATTTCTGGATGGCTTTGACCAGATTATTAAGAAATTTTATTTATCCGTTTTGCTCTCTGTGTCTATGTTCATTTCACAGATGGTTGGTGATTTCTTTGACCAGTTAAAGTCCAGAAGTAAGGGGTATGCTAGCATGGAGTATACTTTTGTTGGGTAAGCGATATAACTGTATCTTTAGTATTTTTTTCGAAGGGTGTGACAGCTTTGTTTTAGTACTTTTGCATGGAGTACTCATGAAGATTATGTTGTGTTTTTTTTTCCTTGTTTTTCCCCTATATCACAAACATTCTATCTTGAATGACAAATGAAAACACAACAATTAATATGGGAGACTTTGGAAATTGAGCTACTAAATTGCCGTCCTTTTCATTTTATCATTCACAGGAAATAAGATTCTTTCATTGACCCCATAAGTACATTTGTTTCACAGTGACATTGCATAATTTTTCGGATTTTCATTCTTGTTAGCCAATTATTTGGACCTTATTTCTTTCCTAGATTTAAACTTGTCCCATTTTATCTTATCATTTCTCTGCAGTATCTTTGGCAATAATTTGTATTAATGTCCGATAATGTAATTTTCTTTCTAAAAGAAAGTATAAATCATGTTGAATTGAGAAGATCGATATATGTGTTCATCTTGGAAACTTATTGCTTTCTTAAAATTTGTTTGAAATTTAATTTCTTGAAAAGTGGAAATCAAGTATTACAAATTTGTATTCACATGATGGTCACGGTTGGGTTAATCTTTTATTTGACTACAGGTACAGGGAAAGTGAGTTGATAAAGCTTGACATACAGATTAATGGTGATCCTGTGGAACCATTATCTACTATTGTGCACAAGGATAAGGTGAGGGTCAACTTTTCGTTATAATATTAAATTTAGGTGAGAGAATATCTGCCTGCAATGATTTTTCCATAAACAGGAAAGGGCTTCCTATTCTAATACACCAAATACATCTTTTCTTTTCTTTTTTTTTGCTTGATCCATTCTCTTGCAAGTTCTTTTTCCTTATTCACTTTAAGGAAAAGGGGCCAGATAGCTTTTAAGGATTGCAAAGGCACAAAGGCATCATATTGTAGAAGAAAGGTTGGCTTGCTAGCTTCCTTCGCCAAAAGTCATGTTCACCCTACACCCGCGGTCACTAACCGGTAGCATAGATGCATTTAGATGTAGGGGAAAAGATGTTGGGGATTTAAATGTAGCGAAAAACTTTAAGAATAAGTTGTATGAACGATGTAATTGCTGATGTATGGGAATGCTGAAGATAGGTAGAATTATGTGGGTGATTGTATGCATTTCGGTGCTAGGATTCAAATGAAGCAAAAAGATTGTTTGATAATAAGTCATAAATAACATAATTGCTGGTGTAGGCATATGGTGTTGGGAGGGCTTTGACTCAAAAGCTGAAAGAGCTTATACCTCGGCAAATGTTTAAAGTACCAATTCAGGTAAGATGCACGCACTTGAAATATTGTTCAGAAATTCTTTTGTGTTCCTTCCTATATTTCTAGTGAAATATCTGCTTTTTTCTTGGGGAAAGAAAGTATCTGGTTTATTTAGCATTTAAAGACTGCAGAATGGACAGAAATTGTTTTATGTTTGCCATTTGCTTTCAGAGCTGTTTCAATTGGATGCAAAAAAAAAAGTGTTTCATCAATTGGACTTGTCTTAAAGTTACCATAATAGTTTTGCTGTCATTATTAAAGTTCTTCCAGTATGCTGAATTAGAAAAAAACAAAAAAAAACTGGTAAACAACATGAGGTTTTTTATTCGTATACTAAGGAGGGTTAGGTCATTTAGTATTTAAAATGAAATTCAAATAGTTTATCTCTACCTACTCAAATCTTGCTTCTTAACATATTCTTAAACATTTTCGCTGTTGATCCTCTGCTTATTTTAATGTTCATGTTGCTAGTTTCAGTTAGGAACCACACGAAGCTAAAAAAATGTCAGCTTCTATTAATTCTGGCTAACTACATCTAAAAACAAAGGAAATGAGAAAAGCAGAAAACCATTGCCAATTAGTGGAGAAACTATTAAATTTCCCCCCTTATTTTCCACTGATCAAGTCCATACTTTGTCAAGTTTGTCATTATGTTAATCACCTGCTAACTCAATTCCGTTCTGTTTTATTTACTCATTTCAGGCATGCATAGGTGCAAAAGTAATTGCTAGTGAATCTCTGTCAGCAATTAGAAAGGATGTATTGGCCAAATGCTATGGTAAGCATATTTTGGGATTTATTTTTCTATGCGGAACATCTTGCTCTTCATGGATAGGCTATTTGGTGGACAGTCTTGTTGAAACATAGTCACAAACAATTATTACTTGGATTTAGATGAGGGCACAGGTAGGGTTATTTGGCTTTCAATCGCCAAATGAAAGTGTCCATAAGTGCATGGGGAGTCGTTATTTCTTGGTATAGACTATATATATCTGTTGGATTACATAAATTTAGATATATTTTTGGTTAGAAGTGATAATTTATGATAAAGACGTTATATGGAGATTATTTAGGCCCATTTGGTATATACCTTTTGCTTATTGTCTTCGGTTTATTATTCATGGTTTAGGTTTTTCTTTTTCATCTCCATTGATTTGTAAAGTTTTTGCCAAATGGAGCCCATAGGATAGCGGTTTTCCCTTCTCCTTTGTAGACCACCAACAATATGATATGCATGTTTAAGTACCATGCCGAAATGTCATGCAAGAGTAAAGCAAGAGAAAGAGGTGACAAATGTTGTCAAATATGTTATTTTGTAGCATTTATATTATAACCTTTCAGTTCTAAAGTCAAATCTTGAGGTTGAGTGGTCTTCTCCCACCAGAATGTGCTTTGGGAAAATAAAATGTCCGTATTATGTTAAAGTTTTGGTACATATCACCCTAGCTGTATTGTGTCAACATGAGAGATAATAAGAGGCTGATCAACAATCATGAGAATTGAAAAAGAAGAGGGGCAACCTCTTCCAAAATATTGGACAGATTATGGGTATTCAGTTATATATCATAACCATTTTTTATTATAATAGGAAAAATCTATTATCTCGGCTTTATGGAGGTAGGACAGATTTAATAAGTAAAGTCTTGAGTTGTCAGAAATTACTATATATATAAAAGATTTATTGTCAATGAGTTCTCTATAGTATGGGATCTAATATGATGTCTAGATTTAAGATTGATTTTCATCATGTTGATATCCAAAAATTGCTAGTGTTCAATGATAATTACACAAGCTGAAGGCAAAGATCCAAGCATCTTCAAGCCATTAACTCAACTTTGTTTTTATCTTGAATCAAACTTAAATTATCAATTTTTGTCTCCAAAGATGCTTCAAAAATGTTATTAAAATTGAAGATTGAGACTAGGCGTTTTATTCTCTTCTTCCAACATTTGGTCTGATAAGTCTCGATGTTCTCCATTGTTAGATCAGATAGTATGTTAATTTCATTCGTTTGATATTCATTGAATATCAAATAAATATAAGTAACTTTTGTTTTGATTGTTTGATATTCATTGAATATAAGTAAATTCATTCGTTTTCTGGTGACTTTTCCCTCTCTTATTATTAAACCATTAAATTTTTTTTTTCTTTACTCATTTAATTTGAACAACAGTTTTAAGTCCCTGAAATGGATCTTAGATGATTTATGATATTGAATTTAGATCATTCAGCTTTTATTTAATTTATTTATGAACACTGCGGAACGGTCTCTTTTAGAATTCAATTGCCCCCATCCTTGCAAGCATTTTAATTACGAAAGATTACAACTCTTGATTATTGGAATTTTTGCCTTCAAATGTTTTAGTCCTCAATTGTGTGTAAACTATATTTCTATTTCTTATATCTGGTGTTTAACATACTTGTTTCCTTTTTTATTTTAACTTGTTCTGTTTATAGTTAGTCTTTGGATTTACACATTTACCATTGAGTTGTTTTGATTCATTAATGAATGTTTATTCATTTCATGATAACAAGGCTCAATTTACTTTGTTTTTGTAGGTGGGGATATCTCAAGAAAAAAGAAACTCCTTAAGAAACAGGTGCTGCTTTATTAACTACTCAAATTATGGAATTGGACCACAATATTTTTTCTAATCATTATTACCCATCAAACCAAAAATATTTGTGTTGAGGTGCATGCAACGGGGTGATAGTGAAAAGACAGCTTTTCATGAACCCATAATTTTTAGGTCTTGACAGAGAACTTTAAGTATAGCTTATGCTAATCACAATCATTTTAGGTGGTCAAAAGACAGTTATCTACTGTCAACTGATAGACATGATAATCGTTGTAATAGGCTATCTCGCTAATTAATTACTTGAGAAGTAAGTTAAACCAAGTGATGTTTTGTAGTTCAACAATAAGTCAGAAGTGAGGTGTGTTTGCATACTGATTGGTTAATAACAATTTTGATACTTTTCATGAACCACTTCACCTGAAACCTTAACATATTAGGATAGAGTTCAAGAAAAGTTTTTATTTCCTTTTAGGTCCCAAGTGGCTTTGAGTGGGCTGAGAGAAATCCTTGTGAAATTTGAAATCTTGTATGCTTCAGATTAAAGCAAAGAAGTAGAGAATGTAGAGAGACATTACCTAAGAAAAAGGATAGATATCAGATCTATTTATAATGGTTTCGAGTTTGTCGTACATTTATATTTTCATGATTATTACTAAAACATTTGATTAAATTTATTTGGTAATCAAAGCTAGAATTTCATTTTCGACAGGCATAAGCCAAGCTAAATACTAAGAAAACGAGTGACACTTGTTGAATTAAAGACAATCATATATGAAAGATTATTTATTCTGCATCAAAGAAACATGAATGGGTAACACATGCTAAGATCCATAATTATTGTTTTTAATTGTTTGTTAACAGGCTGAAGGGAAGAAAAGAATGAAGGCAATAGGTAAAGTAGATGTACCTCAAGAAGCCTTCATGGCTGTGTTGAAACTTGAGAAGGAAGTTTTGTAATCATCTTACATTTTTATTTATCTTGTAACCATTCTTATATTTTAATTATTTCTTATTTTTATAAAACTTTTATTGTTCACTTTCTATCGTGTTCTGATATGGTCTCTGTAGTTAACTTAGATTGTGGTTAAAGCAATTACCAAGTTGGATTTTCTTGTGCAGATCGAATGGAGAAAGGCTTCTTTTCTTTGATGGGCTTGATTTTAGAAATTGATTAATCTGATTTAATATATTTTCCATATTTTGTTATATTTATCCGTAAGGCCCTTATGAATTTCAAAGTTTGCTGAATGATGGTGTGTCAATTTGTGGTGCATCGATAGTGTGTAGCTTCTATACACTGACGGTGCATCAAAATATTAATCCTATAATTATAATTATATATATTTTCCAGTGAAAGATGCCTTACAATGCTAAGTTTCCCATCTGCTTTCTCTATTAGTTTAATAAAACATTGTCTAATTTCTTGAGTTGTTTTGAAATTCAAACTTCGCCAATATTTCAATATCATGTTCACAAATATCATGTTGACAAGTACTCCTTCCGTTTCAATTTCAATGGCCACTTTAGTTTTGGCACAAAGATTAAGGAAAATTAATATTTATGGATCACTTTCCATTGTTTGTCCTTGGGTTTATATGAAAGTGGTGAGTCCCGATTAAAAATTGGGTTTATGATAAGGGTAAATATGGAAAAGTGTTTTTCATTTTGAAAAAGTGGACATTATCTTGGAACATCAAAAAATAGCAATGTGACCATTCAATACGAAACGGAGGGAGTAGTAAAAAATAGATAAATGTTCACAAATATCATGTTTACAAGTAGTACAAAATAAATAAATAAATAACATGGAGCCTTGAGGTTCTAGAATTGTTCAAGGGGATTTCGTTACTGGTTGCAATCAAAATTTAGTACAATAATTGAACTACAAATATTCTCTAACTATGCAAACTGCTAATTTACAAAAAAAACAGAGCTTGATGCCAACATGCAAGGAGAAACCAAGGTAGCTACTATAGCCAAGGAAATAAGACCAATGTTTATACAATGTACTAACGGTTAAACAATAAAAGATTCTTTGGCCCAAAAAAAAAACAATAAAAGATTCTAACATGCTTATAATTTCAAAGGTTTCAAACCAAGGGATGCTCGGATCCTATTGGCTTCAGCAATCTCAGGATCTGGGTGGTCAGTTCCATCATCCTTCTTCTCTTTCTTTTCCTTCTTCTTATTTGTCTCTTCCCGAGCACTACCATCCTCTGGTTCATGCCTTTGAGGACTGAGGCTGCTACGAGCATGTCTCTTGCGATCCCTACTCCTTGAGCGACTCCTTGAACGACTTCTTCGTCTGCCACGATCCCTATCTCGCCTTTCATGATCCCTACCTTCCCTGTCTCTATCTCGCTCCCTATCACGACCATAATCCTTTTCCTCTCTCAGATGATAACAATCCCTATCCCTGTCCCTGTCCCTGTCCCTGTCCCTGTCCCTGTCCCTGTCCCTGTCCCTGTCCTTGTCTCTGTCACGACCACGTCCCCGTTCTCTATCATAATCTCTATCTCTGTCATAATCCCGATCTCTGCAGAAAGGAAATAAAACAAGCTGCTTCTAAGACTCGGAATTTTTAAAAAATTTATTTGATGGACGAATATGCTACACTGTTTTCAATTTCAGATGCAATAATGGAAAGAGCATCAATGATGAACATCACCAAAAAAAATATAAATATAAATAAAAAAATGAGCAAACTGATCACAAGTTTCTTGGTCAGAACTGATCATGCTTTGATGCAAAGTCAGAGTAAGCTTAATGAAATATTTGCAATTAAAAGTGTCAAAGAATGTAAAAATTTAAAAGTGCCCTTTTAGTTAACAACCACCTTTACGATACATGCTTGGGCCCTTGGGTTTTAATAATTCAATGTTGCTCATTGACCAAAGAAAAAAAAAACAAAGAAACATTACCTTACAACACCAATTCAAACTATATTAAAAGGTTAAAAGAGAATATCATGATGTTAAAATCTGAAGCTAATTGTCCGATCCATCATACTTCTCACTGCACACTGTCAGTGCAGAGAAACCTGGCAGGACCACAAGAACTTCTCTGTTGGAAGCATTTTCAGCCCATCCATGGCTTTAAATGCCATGAGGGAAAACATAAAGTTGAATGACTTATGCCTATGCAAATAGGGAATATAGTCAAATAACAGCTTCCGCTAATATCAATAAAAAAGAAAAAATGAAATCCTTGTGATTAAATGGTTAATGGTAGGGAGGAAGCCTGTCATTTACAAGCTAGCTGATTTATTTTTTGTACATAATGAAAACTAGAAAAATGCGGGGAAAAATTATGTCTCCAAGTCCAGTGATCCATGCTTATGTCCATATTGTTGGACAAACACAAAGGCTCTCATTATGATTTATTGTTTTAATCTCAATTTTTGGAATATAAAATACACACAAAAACGATTATTACTTATGTCAGTCATGATGATTTCAGCAATTTATCATCTGCCTTAATGCTCACCCACCACCCTAACACAAACACGTGCACTCCTTGTAACTGGAAAAAAAATGACTGATATATTCTAGGCATATAATAGTAAAAGGCAAAAAGTGGGGGAAAATTAAGTCTCAAACTAGTAGCTCTAAAGTAAAAATATAAATATGCTTATTGAGAATCGTAAGAGAAGCACTAGGCATTTACAATGTTTTGTTGTTTTATCCTCAAAATTTCCAATATATATATATATATTTATATTTATATATATATTGAGAGAGAGAGAGAGAGAGATAAATATATCTGTGTGTGTTGGTGTGTCTCTGATTTAAAAATATATGTATATATATTAGTTGTGTCAGCTAAGATGCTTTCAGGAGAATGTGCAATTTATCCTCTCCTTGTGACTTTCCCCTACACAATCCTTCTAACTCTCTTTGTATAGACTTATCCACAAGCAAATCCTCCAAATGCAGACAAGATAAAATTGAAAATTTCAGTTTACTTAACAGAAAAGAATCCAGATCAAAAGGAAATGATAAGGCACCAAAGAGCCAACAGGCACAAGCTCTGCTGGTAGAGTGCTGGACTCATAGTTCCAGGGGTCAAGGTTTAAATCCTGGCTAGCTCAAGTAACAAAACAGGATATGGCACCAATGAGGTTATCAAGCACTTCTATATGATGTAATCAAGTAGCAGGATCCTAATGGACAGTGCAGCTGTACAAAAACTGATAAACAGGGAACAAGCAAGAAAATCGATTAAAGGTACCTGTGCCTATGATTGTCATGCCTCCGATCTCTGTCTCTCTCTCTTGCAGGGCTTCTAGCTTGGTAATAATCCTGTCAGAAAGATGGAAATTACATATGTATCAGAAAAGAGAGAATTCAAAAACATAAATAGCAATATAGTACTCCCTCTGTTCCTATTTATAAGTCACAACCCTTTGTTCTTTTTTATTTGTCATTTTACACTATCAAAAAAGCATTGATTTATTTTCCAAATGTAACCTTCTTTAATTAAGGAGAGAGAATGAGATGTGTGTATAGGTGAATATTTAATTAAGCGTGTTATGGGAAAGTAGACTAAAATATGCATAAAATTTACAAACCAACTAATTTTTAACTACTTGCCTTGGTTGAAGATTTCGGTTATCTTAGACTTACAAGGAACGGAGGGAGTAGTATATTAATAGTACAGCCATAGCATGAAAATAGTATTTACACACCTTTTTCCTTAAAAAAAAAAAGTATTTACACACCTTTTCATGAGCAGGTTCCTCTTCCAAACCATCTTGCTCATTTTCATCCTTCTCTTCCTCTTCCTCAAAATCATCTTCCAATACACTTTTTCTTGCATCTAGTGCACCAAGTGATTCGAGAGTCCATCTGTTGAACATACATCATCGACTTAATCTTCAAAGAAGAACACATACCAAAAACACAAACATATTTCATCTAGCTACTTTAGCACATAGTTTTCATAGGACAGAATTGATATTGATTACATCTATCAAATAACCAAAGAAATCAATAAAATAGCCAGGACCTTACCTTTTCTTAATACGCGGCAAAGCAATATCACAAGAATAATCTGTAGTGAGAAGCTCATCAATAACCTCATCCACGTGTGTCAAGCTATATTCTGATACATTAAAAAGAAACCCCATCAAATAAGTTAATAAATTGCCAAACACTAAAGTGATACATCACCATTATCTGAGGAAACAAAGAACCCATAAATATTTTCCTGAGGAAACTAAACATTAACAGTGTGTTTGGATTGAGGGTCTAGTAAGTAACGGGATGGGACGGGAGGTCTTTTTGGTTAGTGACCCATGTTTGGATTGGAAATTAGATTTGGTCCAGTTCTGGAGGACCAATTTTGGTCCTTCAACACCTTATAAGTCCATAATTTTTGGTACTCCAAATTGGAGTACCAACAAGGACCAACAAAGCTTTTATTTATAAAATACTAGGTGATCTCTCATGTTCCTTACTTTTTAAAATTTAAAGAATCCAAACAAGGATTGGTCCTTCCCTTCCTTTCCTTTAAAAAACTCTCCTTTCCCATCCTATCCTGTCCTTTACTAATCCCTCAAAAAATTCATCCAAACACACTGTAAAATATCGATTTGCGAATAAGAGCATGTGTGATTTTAACTTTACAAGGTGTTAGAAATTTTTTTTAAAAAAAAAATATTGCAAGACAATTGAAAAGAAAAAAGAAAAAACTTACTTCCATCGGGTGATCTTCGCCTTACTTTGCGATAATCATTGTACAAAGGCTCTAAATAACGATAAATATCAGTATCGATCCCTGTAAGACGCAGATAAAATGCTCCCAGAACTCGGACATACCTGAAATTAGTTTACCCAAACATTTTATAACTGTCAAAGGAAATTAAGGAAGATAGAATTGAAAAAAAAAAACTAACTTGTAATCATCGTTCTTAATGAATTCTACGACAATATCTTTTTCTGGTTGAATTTGGAGCATTTTCATGACGAGGCACATGAAGGGAGTGGGCTTCCGGTTGCCACCGTAAGTTCCACCGATGTGTTTGAGCTCCATGGCCTTGTCGACCAGCGTCTCTGCCGTCAACCCGAAGCACTGCTCCTTCCAATACTTGCTCTGGTATATCTTCGACCGCAAAATCTTCTCTACCAGGTTTTGAGGGTTTGTTCCTCTTATGCTCTTCGCCGCCGGGTCCGTACGGTTCGCCATTGTCGCTTCTTGTAACTGGATTTTTTCGATTGCTTATTCTTTTTTCTTTTTTTTGGCGAACTTTCAATTGAATTACAAGCAACACTTTTAAACTCACTCCGAGGGTTGGCAACAATACCCGCATCGGACGGATCCCGCCCCGCTCCGAATAGTGTAATCCCCATTTCCCCTAAACTTTATAAAAATGATATTTCCCCCTAAACTTTAGTAATTTGGAACTTTCAGTGCTTAAATTATGGAACAAATCGGGATAATGTTTTCTTTTTATTTGTAAAGTCCGTTTGTTTTGATGTAATTTAATAACTTTCTATAGAAAGTATATGGTGGAAATAACTTTAGCATGTTTGGTTGTTTTTTTTTTTTGAGAAAATTTAGGGTAAGAAAGTTTAATTGACCCAAATACTTTCTCTCCAAAGTGAGAAATCATGATAGGTAAAAAGTACAGCTTTTCCAGTAGTAAGATTGATCTACAATCAATAGAGAGAATAAAGAACTTGTGCAATGCAAATAATAGAAATCAGTATGTCATGAAGAGAAAAGATAGTTTAGACGATAATACTTCTGAAAATTCTTGATCATTCTTATTGCTAAATGCATGTACCCATTGCTTTAGAATTTAGTACATTTTTCTTATCAATGATGTGAATCAAAAAAGTGAACTCTACTAAAGTCAACAATGCAAATCTACATGCTAAAAATTCAAAATACAATGATTTAAACCAAAATGTTATGTTGATGTCATGCATTCGTATGATGCGTTCCAAAGTTTCAGAAATTCCTCCTGAGGCGGGCTTTCGTTGCCCCTTTGTGACTGAGCACCATCCATTACTCGAGAATCCAATTAAGACCAATTCTGTTGTTGTCTTTGACTTTTTTCACCGGCATGGCCTGGCTACTTTCAAAGTATTTGAGGAAGGAAGGTATTGGCATCTCCAACCCCTACTGTCAGCTTGGCAACAATGCTTCGTTAGGTCGCCCATTTCTCATTTTCGTCTTGGCCACGTCTGACTCAGCTTCAAGTGGGACACTCCGGCTTTGAATGAATCTCTCATACTTCGTGTCGATGTTAGACTCCAACAAAGCAAGTAGAAAACAAGTAACATTTACAAGTGATTTACATGAAGAATCCATATGCATGAAATGCATCTAATAACAAGTACTAACGACGATGCATGATAAATGTGCCATATATACAAGTGATTGACTAATGCATAATGTATGCATGATCATATATACAAGTTGATGGCCTGACAACTCTACAACTCCTGTAACTATGCATGGAAATGCAAAATGCAAATGACGTGGTATTCAAAGTCTCATGCTGATGGATACATATAAAAGATGCATGACATGGCAAACTATGTTGATGAGAAGATGCATGAGCATGCACAATCAATTATGCTTTTGAAGATGTGAAATGCATGTGGATGCACAATGCAACCTGCAAAACAAAAGAGTTATACAGATGCGTCTGAACCTGAAAAAAAAAAACAACAAGTGGTCAGTAACTACACATAAATATGAACAAATAGCTGAGAATTAAAAAGAAAAATCATGCCCTGTCTTTTATTGATCAAAATATTTTCGCTGAAAAACACTCGGACTGTGAGGGATGAGGGAGTCGCCACTAATCTTTTTTGCCTAGGTGTGATTAGCCACCTACAATTATTAGACCTAATGGACCATGCTTGACGACGGACACACTAAGTCTAACATTACGGTCTACGAACCAAAACCTGAGTCTGGGAATCGGTTACGCTCAGGGAAGGATTAGCACCCCCGAGACGCCCGTCAAATGACGGTACCTCTAGTCTAAACTAAATCTAATGGGTTTAACATTAACGGTTGCTTTTAATCCTTACTCCTATATTTTGGTTTTTCTTTCTTTGTTTAAGTGAATTAACACCTTTTATTACTCTTTAGAAAACAAGAAAGTTAAACTCGAAAGTGAAGAGAAAGTTGGACCTTCCGACTGGGAAGGGCATTTTGGGAAACAAATAAAGAGAACAGGGACCTTTCGACCGGGAAGGGGCATTTTGGAAACAAACAAAGTAAACAGGGACCTTCCGACCGGGAAGGAGCATTTTTGGAAACAAACAAAGCAAACAGGGACCTTCCGACCGGGAAGGGGCATTTTGGGAAACAAAATACATAAAATAAGGACCTTCCGACCGAGAAGGGGCATTTTTGGAAACAAATAGAGAAGACAGGGATCTTCCGACCGGGAAGGGGCATTTTTGGAATAAGAGAAGAAAACTGTAACCTTCCGTCCGGGAAGGGGCATTTTGGGAAACGAATAAAGAAAATAGGGACCTTCCGACCGGGAAGGGGCATTTTGGAATAAACAAAGAAAACAGGGACCTTCCGACTGGGAAGGGGCATTTT
>AWWV01014698.1:0-31094 GCA_001974805.1 Corchorus capsularis | reverse complement strand
AGCTTTGCATCATCATCAAGCTCATGGAAAACTCCAATCAAGAAGGATGACAAGTCATCTAAAGAGAAGGAGTTGGCGCAAAAGGGAGCTACCCCTAAAACCGAACCTAAATCTTCATCAAATCCATCTTCTAAGAACTATGTTAAGTGTTTTAAGTGTCAAGGATATGGTCATTATGCTAGAGATTGCGTTAACAAGAAGGTTATGTTCACTAATGACTATGGAGAAATTGAGAGTAAAGATGAGGAAATCGCACTAGGATCTAGTGGTGATGGAGAAGATGAAAGGGGTATGTCGCATGATGATGAGGATGATGATGGTTCAACACCGGCACTCTTGAATTTAGTTGCAAGGAGAACTTTAAATGCCTATGTTAAAGGAGATTTGCAAAATCAAAGGGAGAATTTGTTTCATACTAGGATGTATGCGAATGGGAAGCCTAGTAGTGTGATCATTGATGGAGGGAGTTGTACAAACATAGCTAGTGTGTACTTAGTGAAGGAGTTAGCGTTGCCTACTACCAAACACCCTAAACCCTATAGTTTAGGTTGGTTCAATGATAGAGAGGAAATTAAGGTTAACAAACAAGTTTTAGTTTCTCTTTCTTTGGGCAAGTACAATGGAGAGGTGTTGTGTGATGTACTTCCAATGCAAGTATGCCATGTTTTACTTGGTCGTCCATGGCAACATGGTCCATCATGATGGTGAGACAAATAAGTATTCCTTTATGTGTGGTAAGCGTCCTATTACTTTGATTCCTTTATCACCTCAAGAAGCTTTAAAGGATCAATTGAAATTGAAAGAGGAATTTACTAAGTTGGAATCCGATTATAGGGCTAAAGAAAAGGCTAAACATGCTAATTTGAATGTGAATTGCGTTGAAGGGAAATCTGATTTAGTTGATAAGCATGCTAGTCCTAAGAAAGTTGTTAAGGAGTGTATGTTAGCTACTAAGAGTGAGATTAAAGAAGCTTTGAATGATAATTCTTTTTTTATCTTACTTTTGCTTAAGAATACACTTGTTGCTACTAACAACTTGGAATGAGAGCTTCCAAGCAACATTGTTTCTCTTTTGAGTGATTATGTAGATGTGTTTTCAAAGGAGGTTCTTAGTGGGTTGCCGCCAATTAGAGGAATTGAGCATCAAATTGACTTCATCCCTAGAGCGCAAATACTTAATAAGCCAGCTTATAGGACAAATCCTGAAGAAACAAAGGAATTGGAGAAGCAAGTTGGTGAGCTACTTCGAAAGGGGTTTGTACGTGAAAGCCTTTCTCCATGTGTAGTTCCTGTTTTGCTTGTTCCTAAGAAGGATGGAACTTGGAGAATGTGTGTTGATTGTAGAGCAATAAACAACATAACGGTAAAGTATCGTCACCCTATTCCTAGATTAGATGATATGCTAGATGAATTGCATGGTGCTTGTTTATTTTCTAAGATTGATCTTAAGAGTGGCTATCATCAAATTCGCATGAAAGAGGATGATGAATGGAAAACTGCCTTTAAAACTAAATTAGGGTTGTATGAATGGTTAGTTATGCCTTTTGGATTGACTAATGCACCTAGTACATTCATGCGATTAATGAATCATGTTTTAAGAGCTTTTATTGGCAAGTTTGTTGTTGTTTATTTTGATGATATACTTGTGTATAGCCGAAACCTAGATGAGCATGTTAGGCATCTAAGATGTGTGTTAGATGTACTTAGGGTTGAGAAATTGTATGCTAACCTTAAGAAGTGCACCTTTTGCACAAACAAGCTTGTTTTTCTTGGTTTTGTGGTTTCATCGCAAGTTATAGAGGTTGATGAAGAAAAGATTAAGGCAATCAAAGATTGGCCAACTCCCACCATTGTTGGACAAGTGAGATCTTTTCATGGACTAGTCGGATTCTATAGGAGGTTTGTTAAGGACTTCAGCACCTTAGCCGCCCCTATTACAAGTGTGATGAAGAAGAATGCACCATTCAAGTGGGGAAAAGAACAACAAGAAGCATTCGGGACCTTGAAGGAAAAACTAACTAATGCTCCTCTGCTTGTTTTACCTAACTTTAACAATACTTTTGAGATTGAATGTGATGCATCAGGGGTTGGAATTGGAGCTGTTTTAATGCAAGGTGGGAAGCTCGTCGCATACTTTAGTGAGAAATTGAATGGGGCTGCATTGAATTATCCAACCTATGACAAAGAGTTGTATGCTCTTGTGAGGGCGTTGCAAACTTGGCAACACTAATTATGGCCTAAGGAATTTTTGATTCATAAGGATCATGAAAGCTTGAAGTATTTAAGAGGCCAACAAAAGTTGAACAAGAGACATGCTAAGTGGAGCGAGTTCATTGAGTCTTTTCATTATGTTGTGCGATACAAACAAGGTAAGGAGAATGTTGTAGCCGATGCTTTATCAAGGAGGTATGTCTTACTTTCCATGCTTGATTCTAAGTTTCTTGGATTTGAGTATATTAAGGAATTGTATGCTAGTGATGTTTCTTTTGGTGAAATCTTTAAAGCATGTGAAAATTCTGGATTTGGAAAGTATTATAAGCATGATGGATTTTTGTTTAAGGAATCTAGATTGTGTGTGCCTTCTTGTTCTTTGCGCATCTTGCTCATGAGGGAATCGCATGAGGGGGGTTTAATGGGTCACTTTGGAGTTGATAGAACATATGATATATTGCATGAAAACTTCTTTTGGCCTAAGATGTGACATGATGTAGGGAAGTATGTTGCTAGTTGCATTGTTTGCTTGCAAGCTAAATCTACTTCTAAACCGCATGGATTGTATACTCCTTTGCCTATTCCCCATGAACCATGGACTCGTTCTAGGAGAGGTAAAGATTCTATCTTTGTGGTTGTTGATAGGTTGTATAAGATGGCTCTCTTTATTGCATGCACTAAAACGGATGATGCCATCAATGTAGCTAATTTGTTCTTTAGGGAAATTGTTAGACTACATGGAATGCTTAGGACGATTGTGAGTGATAGAGATGCTAAGTTCTTAAGTCACTTTTGGAGAACTTTATGGGCTAAGTTAGGTACTAAGTTGTTATTTTCAACTACTTGTCATCCACAAACCGATGGCCAACCTGAAGTAGTTAATAGGACTTTGTCTACTTTGCTTAGGGCATTAATTAAAAAGAACTTAAGAACTTGGGAGGATTGTCTACCTCATGTTGAATTTGCATATAATAGAAGCATACATAGTACTACCGGATATTCACCTTTTGAAACTGTGTATGGCTTTAATCCTTTAACTCCATTGGATTTGTTGAGTTTACCTTTGAGTGTGCAAGTCGACATGGATAGACAAAGGAAGGCCGATTATGTTGGGGAACTTCATGCTAGGGTTCGAGCTCAAATTGAGAAGAAAACACAACACTACATGAAGGTTGCTAACAAGGGGCGCAAGGAGATCATCTTTGAACCCGGGGATTGGGTTTGGTTGCATCTAAGGAAAGAAAGGTTCCTTGAAAAGAGAAAGTCTAAGCTCTTACCTCGTGGAGATGGTCCATTCCAAGTCTTGGAGAGGATCAACAACAACGCATACAAGCTAGATCTTCCTAGTGAATATGGCAATGTAAGTGCTACTTTTAATGTTTCAGACTTATCCTTGTTTGATAGTGATGCAGATTTGAGGACAAATCCTTTTCAAGGGAGAGGGTATGATGCACTAAGGGCTTATCATGGCTTAGAAGAGCACAATGGAGCCATTGGAAATCATTGCTCGGATAAACTTGGAGATAGCTCGGAGGTTCAAGAAGTTGTAAGGTTGATTCTGGTTTGAAAGCAAGCTTGGAAGAACATGGAGTGGAAGACCGGCCATTGCTTGGAGAAGCCGCGCCATCGCATGGGACTATGACCGGCCATTGCATGGGAGCATCGCACAAGACCGCGCACCAACGGGCCAATGGATCCTTTAGCCATTCCGCAAGGTCCAATGACAAGGGCTCGGGCTAAAAGGTTCAAGGAAGCTTTATTGGGCTTTGTAAGATCTCATCTTGGAGGTTTAGAGTCCATTGAAGACCATTTGGAAGGCATTAAAGTCGACATCACCAAGAATATTCCCATCGATTCCAAGGTGTTCACTTTACTTGAAATCAATGAGCATTAGGCTTTGGCATTGTATAATTCGGCCTCATGGGCCTTTATTCTATCTTAGATTATTTATTTATTTAGTCTAGAAGACATTGGGTTGGGCCTTGTTTGACTAAGTCCAATCCTTGCTTATTTATGTAATGTTATTTACTTTTCCTAGTAGGACAAGGAGTAGGCTATTTCCTTGTTCCTTCCTTTATGTTTATGCCGCCCTTATGGCTTTAGGATTAGGGAGAGGTGCGTCCCCCACCACTATATAAAGGGACCATCCCCCTCTTGTAAACACAAGTCAAGTTAATCAATAAAGTTGAGAGGTTTATACCCATATCGATTTCTTTGGCTTCATTGTTCTAGTTCGAGCAAACTTAGGGTTCTTCATCTTGTAGAGTAATAGCAAGCAATTAGGTTGAGATAACTTAGTTGTTTGTGAATCTTGTGATCTTGAGAATTCAATTGCAGGTCTAATTGAGTGCTTAAGGCCGACGAAAGAGGTGGAGTAATCTTGTGAAGGTCATCGACATACAAGTCTAGGAGTTGAAGAAGTTCAAGTCGACTTTGGTGGATATTCAAAGGGTGGATTTGAATCTAATACAGCTAGATTCGTATCAATTGGTAATCAGAGCATAGGTTGTCATCTTCAATCGGTAAATCTATCCTTCTATACACCATTCATCAAGTTTTCATCCATCAAACTTCATCTTGTTCTTATCACACCATATAGTTCCAAAAATTCAGAAACTTTGAAAATTCATAGCCGATTCATTTTACATCTTTTTGCTTTGAAATTTCAGATTTGAGTCCCTTATAACTAGTAGTTATATCGAAAAATATAAAAAAAATAAAAAAAAAAATTCGACCAGAAACTTGTGATTTTTGTTCTGATTCGTTTGAGCTCGGAAAGCTTTGAAATTTGAGATCTAGACTTATTTTAGTGTGATCTTTCTGGGAAAAATATTGAAAAAAATCAAAAAAATCTGTGCTGTTATCGATTTTTTTTCAGGAACTAGGGTTTTAGTTTGGGAAATTTGGGGAAGGGTTTTCTTGTGCAATTGATCTAATTAGTTGCAATAACTCTAATTGATTGTGTAATTGAGATCCTTGGGTTGCTTTTGCTGTGAATTTTGATTTGATTTGAAGAATTTCAGGTTACAAACCCTATTGGATTCAAGTGGTACAAAATAGGAGACAAGTGGTACTAGGGTTTATGCTAACCGATTTGATATTGTGATTTGTGCTTGATTGAGTTTTTGTGCAGCAACTTTGGAGAAGAATTTCGACATAAGGAGCCTGCATTAAGTGGTTTGGTTTGGTTTAAGATCACTTTTCTTTTGATTAACAAATAACTTTGCTACGAATTGTTTGTTCCTCAAGTAGGTCACAAGAAGAAAGGAGTGCTCTAGGAGTTGCTCTTATTAGGCCTATTGAAGCTAGTAAAAGGCAAATCTTGTGAGATCATTAAGAGAGTAGTGGACCGCCAATCCTTAGGAATTGAGTACAAACACGAGAGCACAAGTCAAAGGTATAAGCACACACACACACACACACTTGTGAGGATTTTTACTACTAATCTTTGTTCTTTTTGTAGGTATTATGGAAGGAGAACAAGAACAAGCCAACGTGGCTGCTATGTTGCAAGCTCTAATGCAACGTTTGGACAATATGGATACTAAATACGATGCCTTGGCCGATGATGTCCAACAAGTAAAGGATGGCCAAAATCAACAAGCTCAACCACCTCAACAAAGGGTTAATGCCGCACAAAACAATGAGAGGATTCAGCTTCCACCATCGAGGCAAATTGCTTGAATCGACCCCATGGAAAGATTGAGGCAACAAGAGCTTGGCGGCCAAGCAATCAATGAGAATTTGCGGCCTAGGTGGGGAATCGAAAGAGAAGAGATTAAAGACAACATCAAATACAAGATCCCTAAATTCAATGGGAGAGGGTCTCCATCCGATTATTTAGAGTGGGAATCAAAATTGGATATGTATTTCGATTACTATCCTCATGCCGAGCCAAAGAAGGTGCAAATTGCTACTCTTGAATTCATAGAGAATGCTTTGAATTGGTGGAATCAATTAGTGCAAGCAAGAAGGAGAAATTTGGAAAGACCTATTGATACATGGTTGTCGTTAAAGAGCCTTATGAGGAAGAGGTTTGTTCCAAGCATTTACACTAATGGTCTCTACCAAGAGTTGCAATCTTTGAGGCAAGGAACTAGGAGTGTTGATGAATACTACTCCGAGATGATGTTGTTAATGTCTAGGGCCGAGGTTGATGAAGCTCCACAAGCTACTATTGCTAGGTTTATGGCGGGTTTGAATAGAGAAATTCATGATATTGTGGAGATGCAACAACACTATGATGTTGAGGAATTACTTCAACATGCTTTGAAGGCCGAGAAGGATGACAAGTGATCAAAAGAAAAGGAGTCTGCGCAAAAGGGTGTTACCCCTAAAACCAATTCTAAGTCTTCATTAAGTTCATCTTCTAAGAACTATGTAAAGTGTTTCAAGTGTCAAGGATATGGACACTTGGCAAGGGATTGCGTTAACAAGAAAGTCATGCTTACTAATGACAATGGTGAAATCGTAAGTGAAGATGAGGATATTGCACTTGGATCAAGTGGAGATGGAGATGATGAAGTAGAGATACAAATCGATGATGATGATAGTGAAGGCTCAACACCGGCACTCTTGAATTTAGTTGCAAGGAGAACTTTAAGTGCCTATGTTAAAGGAGATGTACAAAATCAAAGGGAGAATTTGTTTCATACTAGGATGTATGCGAATGGGAAGCCTAGTAGTGTGATCATTGATGGAGGAAGTTGAACAAATATAGCTAGTGTATATTTGGTGAAGGAGCTTGCGTTATCCACCACTAAACACCTTAAACCCTATAGTTTAGGATGGTTCAATGATAGAGAGGAGATTAAGGTTAACAAACAAGTTTTAGTTTCTCTTTCTTTGGGCAGATACAATGGTGAGGTGCTTTGTGATGTACTACCGATGCAAGCATGTCATGTTCTACTTGGACGTCCATGGCAATATGACAACAAGGTCCATCATGATGGTGAAACAAATAAGTATTCCTTTATGTGTGGTAAGCGTCCTATTACCTTGATTCCTTTATCACCTCAAGAAGCTTTAAAAGATCAATTGAAATTGAAAGAGGAATTCGCCAAGATGGAATCTGATTTTAGGACTAAAGAAAAGACTAAACATGCTAATTTGAATGTGAATTGCGTTGAAGGCAAAACTGATTTGGTTGATAAGCATGCTAGTTCTAGGAAAGTTAAGGAGTGTATGTTAGCTACTAAGAGTGAGATTAAAGAGGCTTTACATGATAATTCTGTTTTGATCTTACTTTTGCTTAAGAATATACTTGTTGCTACTAACGACTTGGAAAGACATCTTCCAAGAAATATTGTTTCTCTTTTGAGTGATTATGTAGATGTGTTTCCGGAGGAGATTCCAAGTGGGTTGCCGCCGATAAGGGGAATTGAGCATCAAATTGATCATCCCTGGAACGCAAATACCAAATAAGCCAGCTTATAGGACTAATCCTGACGAAACAAAGGAATTAGAGAAGCAAGTTGGAGAACTACTTCAAAAGGGCTTTGTGCGTGAAAGTCTTTCTCCATGTGTCGTTCCTGTTTTGCTTGTTCCTAAGAAAGATGGGACTTGGAGAATGTGTGTTGATTGTAGGGCAACAAACAACATAACGGTAAAGTATCGTCACCCTATTCCTAGATTAGATGATATGCTAGATGAATTGCATGGTGCTTGTTTATTTTCTAAGATTGATCTTAATAGTGGCTATCATCAAATTCACATGAAAGAGGGTGATGAATGGAAAACTGCCTTTAAAACTAAATTAGGGTTGCATGAATGGTTAGTTATGCCTTTTGGATTGACTAATGCGCCTAGTACATTCATGCGATTAATGAATCATGTTTTAAGAGCTTTTATTGGCAAGTTTGTTGTTGTTTATTTTGATGATATACTTGTGTATAGCCGAAACCTATATGAGCATGTTAGGCATCTAAGATGTGTGTTAGATGTACTTAGGGTTGAGAAATTATATGCTAACCTTAAGAAGTGCACCTTTTGCACAAACAAGCTTGTTTTTCTTGGTTTTTTGGTTTCATCACAAGGTATAGAGGTTGATGAGGAAAAGATCAAGGCAATCAAAGATTGGCCAACACCCACCAACGTTGGACAAGTGAGATCTTTTCATGGACTAGTCGGATTCTATAGGAGGTTTGTTAAGGACTTTAGCACCTTAGCCGCCCCTATTACAAGTGTTATGAAGAAGAATGCACCATTCAAGTGAGGAGATGAACAACAAGAAGCATTTGAGACGTTGAAGGAAAAACTAACTAATGCTCCTTTGCTTGTTTTACCTAACTTTAACAATACTTTTGAGATTGAATGTGATGCATCAGGGGTTGGAATTGGAGCTGTTTTAATTCAAGGTGGGAAGCCCGTCGCATACTTTAGTGAGAAATTGAATGGGACTGCATTGAACTATCCAACCAATGACAAAGAGTTATATGCTCTTGTGAGGTTGTTGCAAACTTGGCAACACTACCTTTGGCCTAAGGAATTCGTGATTCATACGGATCATGAGAGCTTAAAGTATTTAAGAGGCCAACAAAAGTTGAACAAAAGACATGCTAAGTGGAGCGAATTCATTGAGTCTTTTCCTTATGTTGTGCGATACAAACAAGGTAAGGAGAATGTGGTAGCCGATGCTTTATCAAGCAGGTATGTCTTACTTTCCATGCTTGATTCTAAGTTTCTTGGTTTTGAGTATATTAAGGAATTGTATGCTAGTGATGTTTATTTTTGTGAACTCTTTAAAGCTTGTGAAAATTCTGGTTTTGGAAAGTATTATAAGCATGATGGATTTTTGTTTAAGGAATCTAGATTGTGTGTGCCTTCTTGTTCTTTGCGCATCTTACTCTTGAGGGAATCGCATGAAGGGGGTTTAATGGGTCACTTTGGAGTTGATAGAACATATGACATATTACATGAACACTTCTTTTAGCCTAAGATGTGACATGATGTAGGGAAGTATGTTGCTAGTTGCATTGTTTGTTTGCAAGCTAAATCTACTTCTAAACCGCATGGATTGTATACTCCTTTGCCTATTCCTCATGTGATACGAATCTAGTTGTAAATCGGTCCAAATCCACATTAGAGACCCGCCTAAGATCAACTTGAATCACCAAACTTCTAGATGAGTATGTCGACAATCTTCACTTGATAAATCTTCCTTCGTTCGTTGGCCTTAGACCCCCAAGTCGACCTGCACTTGAACACCTAAGATCACAAGATTCACAAAAATTAAGCAATCACAACCTAATTGTTTGCTAGGACTCTACAAGATTTAAGAACCCTAAGTTTGCTCAAACTAGAACAAAGAAGCCAAATAATCGATTTGGGTGTATAAACCTCCCAACTTTATTGATAACTTGACTTCCACTTTTACAAGAGATATTGGTGACCTTATATAGTGATAGGGTCAACTAAAATCCTAAAATAAATCCTAATTTTCGTCCAAATATACGGGCTAGGGAAAAACTAGTCCAAACCCAACTAGGAAAAGGAAATAAAGACATAATTAAACAAGGATTGGACTTAGTCAACCAAGGCCCAATCCAAATAAGGTCCAAACTTAAAAATAAGCTAATTTAAGATAGAATTAAGCCCAAACAAAGCAAACTAAAGCTAATGGGCTCATGCTATGATGTCAATCCGGCCATTTAGAATAAGTAGCAAGCAAAGTGATGAACTTGTAATTGATTTGTAATTTCTTGCCCAAATCATCACCAAAGCTCTTCAATTGAACTTCAATGGTCTTCAAGTCTTCAAGATGAGTTCGAACAAGGCCCATGAGTGCATCCTTAAATCTCTTAGCTCTTGCTCTTGTCATCGGACCTAATGGCATCTTCAAAGGATCAAATGGAATCTTAATGGCATCTTCTTGGTGAATTGTGATTCCATCCTCTCCTTTAAGCTTGCCCACGCTTCCTTGCAGACCTTGATCATCCTTTCCAAGCTCTCCATGCTTGTCTTCAAGTCCATAAAAAGTCCTTGACGCATCATTCCTTCCATGATAAGCCTTGGGCGCATCATCATGAACTATGGACTCATATTAGCATGGACTTTGTGTTAGGTTTACCTCGTTCTAGGAGAGGTAAAGATTCTATCTTTGTGGTTGTTGATAGGTTTTCTAAGATGGCTCACTTTATTGCATGTACTAAAACGGATGATGCCATTAATGTAGCTAATTTGTTCTTTAAGGAAATTGTTAGACTACATGGAATGCCTAGGACGATTGTAAGTGATAGAGATGCTAAGTTCTTAAGTCACTTTTGGAGAACTTTATGGGCTAAGTTAGGTACTAAGTTGTTATTTTTACTACTTGTCATCTTCAAACTGATGGTCAACCGAGGTAGTTAATAGAACTTTGTCTACTTTGCTTAGGGCTTTAATTAAAAAGAACTTAAGAACTTGGGAGGATTGTCTACCTCATGTCGAATTTGCATATAATAGAAGCATACATAGCACCACTAGATATTCACCTTTTGAAACTGTGTATGGCTTTAATCCTTTAACCCCATTGGACTTGTTGAGTTTACCTTTGAGTGTGCAAGTCGACATGGATGGACAAAGGAAGGTGATGCACCCAAGGCTTATCATGGAAGGAATTATGCGCCAAGGACTTATTATGGACTTGAAGACAAGCATGGAGAGCATGGAAAGGACGTGCAAGGGCTGCAAGGAAGCATGAGGATGTATGAAGATCATGGAGATATCGTTGAGCATGTTCCAAGCACTAAAAAGATGCTATTCGGTCCATTGAAGATGCCTAATAGTCCGATGATAAGAGCAAGAGCTAAGAGATTCAAGGATGCACTCATGGGCCTTGTTCGAACTCATCTTGAAGACTTGAAGACCATTGAAGTTCAATTGAAAGGCTTTGGTGATGATTTGGGCAAGAAATTACAAATCAATTACAAGTTCATCACTTTGCTTGCTACTTATTCTCAATGGCCGGATTGACATCATAGCATGAGTCCATTAGCTTTAGTTTGCTTTGTTTGGGCTTAATTCTATCTTAAATTAACTTATTTTTAAGTTTGGACCTTATTTCGATTGGGCCTTGGTTGACTAAGTCCAATCCTTGTTTAATTATGTCTTTATTTCCTTTTCCTAGTTGGGTTTGGACTAGTTTTTCCCTAGCCCTTATATTTGGACGAAAATTAGGATTTATTTTAGGATTTTGGTTGACCCTAACACTATATAAGGCCACCAATATCTCTTGTAAAAGTTGAAGTTGAGTTGATTAATAAAGTTGAGGATTATTTTCCCAAATTGATTATCTTAGCTTCATTGTTCTAGTTTGAGCAAACTTAGGGTTCTTCAATCTTGTAGAGTCCTAGCAAACAATTAGGTTGTGATTGCTTAATTGTTTGTGAATCTTGTGATCTTAGGTGTTAAAGTGCAGGTCGACTTGGAGGTCTAAGGCCGACGAACGAAGGAAGATTTATCAAGTGAAGATTGTCGACATACTCATCTAGAAGTTTGGTGATTCAAGTTGATCTTAGGCGGGTCTCTAAGGTGGATTTTGACCGATATACAACTAGATTCGTATCATAGTTGTAACCCTTTCACCAAATAATCACTAACTATGTTTTTACAACTCTCTCCATCTATAATCACACTACTAGGCTTCCCATTCGCATACATCCTAGTGTGAAACAAATTCTCCCTTTGAACATCCCCTTTCACATAGGCTCTCAAAGTTCTCCTAGCAACCAAACTAAGTGAAGCTAACTCATCACCATTATCAATTGCAGCCCCATCATCGTCCCTTTCATCATTACCATCCCCATTAGAATCTAGGCTAAAATTACCCTCTTTTACTCATTGCATTTTATCAATCATGGTATCCATTCTTTGTATCATAGTTTGCAACATGGCAGCCAAGTCGTTGGCTTGATTTTATCCATCTTTTCTTTCTTCCATTATACCTACAAAAAGAACAAAGATTAGTAGTAAAAATCCTCACAAGTGTGTGTGTGTGATTATACCTTTGACTTGTGCTCTCGTGTTTGCACTCAAGTCCTATGGATTGGCGGTCCACTACTCTCTTGATGATCTCACAAGATTATGCCTTTTACTAGCTTTCAATAGGCCTAATAAGAGCAACTCCTAGAGAACTCATTTCTTCTCGTGACCTACTTGAGGAACAAACAATTAGTAGCAAAATTCTTTGTGAATCAAAGGAAAGTGATCTTAAACCAAAACCAAACCACTTATGCAGGCTCTTGATGTCGAATTCCTTCTCCAAACTTGCTGCACAAAAACTCAATTCAAGAACAAATCAAACAATTCAATGATTATCAAAACCATAGTACCACTTATCTCCTATTTTGTACCACTTGTATCCAATAGGGTTTGTAACCTGAAATTCTTCAAATCAAATCACAATTCACAGCAAAAGCAACCCAAGATTCCCAATTACACAATCAATTAGGGCTAATTGCAACAAATTGAATCAATTGCACAATGAAAACCCTAATTCCTGAAATTCCCAAACTAAAACCCTAGTTAATGTCGAAAATCGATAACACCACATATTTTTTTTATTTTTTTCAATATTTTTCCCAGAAAGATCACACTAAAAGAAGTCTAAATCTCAAATTTCAAAGCTTTCCGACTTCAAACAAATCCGGGACAAAAATCACAAGTTTCTGGTCGAATTTTTTTTTTTTTTTTTTTTTTGATATTTTTCGATATAACTACTAGTTATAAGGGACTCAAATCTGAAAATTCAAAGCAAAAAGATGTAAGATGAATCGGCTATGAATTTTCAAAGTTGCTGATTTTTTTGAATTTTCAAGAAGGTGGTGCGATATGAGTGTGGGTGAATTTTGATGGATGAAAACTTGATTAATGATGAATAGAAAGATAGATTTATCGATTGAAGATGATAAACCTATGCTCTGATTACCAATTGATACGAATCTAGTTCCAAATCGGTTCAAATCCACCTTTGAGACCCGCCAAAGATCAACTTGAATCACCAAATCTCCTAGACTTGTTTGTCGACGATCTTCACTAGATAAATCCTCCTTCGTTCGCCGGACTTAGACCCTCAATTAGACCTGCAATTGAACACCTAAGATCACAAGATTCACAAACAATTAAGCAATCACAACCTAATTGCTTGCTAGGACTCAACAAGATTGAAGAACCCTAAGTTTACTCAAACTAGAACAATGAAGCTAAGATAATCAATTTGGGAAAATAATCCTCAACTTTATTAATCAACTCAACTTCTGTTTACAAGAGGTATTGGTGCTCTTATATAGTGATAGGGTCAACCAAAATCCTAAAATAAATCCTAATTTTCGTCCAAATATAAGTGCTAGGGAAAAACTAGTCCTTGCCCAACTAGGAAAAGGAAATAAAGACATAATTAAACAAGGATTGGACTTAGTCAACCAAGACCCAACCCAAATAACATCCAAACTTAAAAATAAGCTAATTTAAGATATAATTAAGCCCAAACAAAGCAAACTAATGCTAATGGGCTCATGCCATGATGTCAATCCGGCCACTTAGAATCAATAGCAAGCAAAGTGATGAACTTGTAATTGATTTGTAATTTCTTACCCAAATCATCACCAAAGCTCTTCAATTGAACTTCAATGGTCTTTAAGTCTTCAAGATGAGTTCGAACAAGGCCCATGAGTGCATCCTTGAATCTCTTAGCTCTTGCTCTTGTCATCGAACCTAATGGCATCTTCAAAGGATCAAATGGCATCTTCTTGGTGAATTGCGATTCCATTCTCTCCTTTAAGCTTGTCCATGCTTCTTTGCAGCCCTTGATCATCCTTTCCATGCTCTCCATGCTTGTCTTCAAGTCCATAGTAAGTCCTTGGCGCATCATTCCCTCCATGATAAGCCTTGGGCGCATCACTTGGAATCGATGGGAATATTCTTGGTGATGTCGACTTCAATGCTCTCCAAATGGTCTTCAATGGACTCTAAACCTCCAAGATCTAACAAAGCCCAAAAAAGCTTCCTTAACCTTTTAGCCCGAGCCCTAGTCATTGGACCTTGCGGAATAGCTAATGGCCCGCGCGATGGCCCGTGCGATGGCCGGTTGTGGCTGGATGGCTTGTGCGATGGCCCGTGCGATGTCCCATGCGTTGGCCGGTCATGGTCGGTTGCTCCATGCGATGGTGGCCGGTCCTCAACTCCTTGCTCCGCCAAGCTTGTGTTCAATCCAAGATCATCCGTGGCATCTTCTAGAATCTCCAAGACATCTTTATGTTTATCTAAGACATGATATCCAATGGCTCCATTCTGCTCGTCTAAGCCATGATAATCCCTTGGCGCATCAATAGGGCATTCAAGTTCTAGCAATATTCATCAGCATTGTAGCCACATTTCACATTCATTCAAGTTCTTTTTTGATACATTTCCTGTGCTACTAAAGCATGTATATACACAATCCCATTATTCCTATTTTCCCAGCAATACATTCATTGCATTTCACATGCTCAACATTGATTTTCTGATAGCTAGCATATCTCCTACGGCATTAGCATTTAGCTCACCTGAATGAATAGCGTTCATCATCAAAACAAGGTGCAATTTGAACTCAAAACAAAAATATATATAATGCACTTATAGCATAAGCAGTTTTTATCTAGGCCTAGCATTTTTCTCAACACACAGTTAACAAAAGCAAAGCATTGCATTGAGCAATCAATCCCATTTCAATCATGACATGGCAAGTCAATTTTCAAGATTAAGCTTACCTCAACAGGGGACTCACTGGTCAAAGAGTCAGCCCAGAAGGCCATTGCTGACGTGGCAAGCTTGGTTGACCCCCAAATAAGCCTCAAATTTGTCTCGTTGGCTAGCTCAACCCTCTGCCACCTCAGCTTGTTCTCATCCCCAACAACTAACCTGCAAAATGCCAAGAGGGATAAGTGAATCAACTGATCAGATTCCCAATTTCACAATTTTTACAAGAATTTCAACAAAACAGAAATGACCTTACCTCGTGGGAAAATGGAGAGAAGATTCTCAATGCCAGCTCTGCATCCTTATCCCAATTTTGGACTTGTTACAAGAAGGAGAAGAATTGGTTAGCGTGAATGGGGGAAGAAATGGAAAAAAAAAAGAAAAAATAATAAAAGGAAATTACAACTAGCAAAAAGGGGGGGAATTCTCTCGGAAGCTCACTGACTGAGGCCGGTTCCTCACACCTTCACTACTCTCTCTCATTCATTCTCTTTCTCTCTCTCGGATTCTGGGATTTTTTTGAATGAAAAAAGCAAAAGGAAGAACGATAAGGGGTAAGCCGGTTCACACCTCAAGAAGAGCAACATCGTTGCTCATAAGGGAATCACACCTTGTTCTTGAATTCAGAGACTAAAATCGTTTCTTTTCTTTTCTTTGTAATCTGTTGAGGGGTTTTGGGTCTTAACGAATGGGGATTGCAAATCGGGGGTCGATTAAGTGAAAAGTGGTCAGCTTGAACGAGTTAGTTGAAGGATCAGGGGTATCGAACTAGGGTTTCCTTATCTGAGCATCAAAAAGGAAGGAAATAGAGAAGAAGGAGACGCGGCTAAAAGGGTTTTCTTTGTCAAAACGGTGTCGTCTTGGGCAGGTATATTCCCTCTTCTTTTCAATTGACTCCTTTTTTATATCAATTTATTTAATTTGAGGCCTGTGTTTGTTTTACTTTTAATAAAGGTGCTAGATTTAGGTAATTTTGGTTATAAATAATCTTTTTCATGGTAAATTTAAGTAAAAGATTAAAATTTTGATAAATTTGTAAATGAAAATTATGTCTTTAGACTAAAAATTAAACTTTTGATTAATTTGCAAATAAGAATGAGATTTTTTGAGCTAAATGAGGGGAGTTTTGATTAACTTGTAAATAAAATGAGATCTTTGAACTAAAAATTGGAAATGTTTGATTGATTTGTAAATAAAAATGAAACCTTTGAACTAAAAGATGAAACTTTGGATTAATTTGGTGATAAAGGTGAAATCTTTAAGCTAGTAATTAAACTTTTGATTAATTTGTAAATAAAAGGAGATCTTTGAACCAAATGATGGAACTTCTGATTAATTTGTAATAAAAATGAAATCTTTGAATTAAATGAGGAATTTTTTAAAATAATTTGTAAATAAAAAAATGATGAAATCTTTAAGCTAAGAGAAGAAATTTTTGATTAATTTGTGATAAAGATGTAACTTTTAAGTTAAAATATGAATTCTTGAATAATTGGTGATTAAAAATGAAATTTGTAACCTAAAAGGTTGAACTTTTGATCAATTTGTAATAAAAGTGAATTTAAAGCTAAAAGATTGACTTTTGATAAATTTGAAATAAAACTTTTAAGTGAGAAGATTGAATCTTGGTTAAGTGAAAATAGGATAATTTCATAATAAAAGGTTAGGATCTAGTTGGATTGCTAGTGACTTCGAGTTAGGTTCCTGCTTGCTTGTTGAGTCAATCTTGGTGAGGAGTCGACTAGGCAGTTCATCTGCATTTCATGTTTATTTTAGTTGAATTACTTGTTGCACGCCACTAAATGGTTGACAACCGTAGACTTCCGATGAAGGGGCCTTCAGGAGTGGTCGGGCATTCGGGACTCTCTAAATGTCCCTAAGGATGAGACGGTTCTTCTCGGGATGCGTCGGAGTTCCAAGGATATATCCCGGGAAGGGCTTTCAATAACCCGGGACTACACGAGTCAGCTTAAGTAAATGAACCCTTGCATGCATCATTCCAGTCATTGCATTATTCAGTGTTCATGTCAAAAATTGAAAAGTCAAATTCAAAAGATCAGTCTTGTCTTGTTTCCACATTTTCCAGTTTGCCCTTCCCCATCGGAAGGTGTTGTTAAGTTTCCCGTTTTGCCCTTCCCCATCGGAAGGTGTTGTTTAGTTTTTCGTTTTACCCTTCTCCACCGGAAGGTGTTGTTTAGTTTTCCCAGTTTGCCCTTCCCCATCGGAAGGTGTTGTTTAAGTTTCCCACTTTGCCCTTCCCCACCGGAAGGTGTTGTTTAGTTTCCCAATTTGTCCTTCCCAGTCGGAAGGTGTTGTTTACATCCCAGTTTGCCTTTCCCCGACGGAAGGTGTTGTTTACTCATTCTGGTTTGCCCTTCCTCACCGGAAGGTGTTGTTTACTTATCCCAGTTTGCGCTTCCCAGTCGGAAGGTGTTGTTTACATTTCTATTCACCCTTCCCCAACGGAAGGTGTTGTTTACTCATTTCGGTTTGCACTTCCCATCGGAAGGTATTGTTTAGTTTTCCCAGTTTGCCCTTCCCCATCGGAAGGTGTTATTTAGTTTTCCCAGTTTGCCCTACCACACCAGAAGGTGTTGTTTAGTTGTCTAATTACCAGTTTGCCCTTTCTCACCGGAAGGTGTTGTTTAATTTTGTCTTATTCCCGTTTTGTCCTTTCCCATTTGGAAGGTATTGTTTAACTTTGTCATATTCCTATTTTGCCCTTCCAGGTCGGAAGGTGTTGTTTAATTTTGTCTTATTCATGTCTTGCCCTTCCTCACCGGAAGGTGTTGTTTACCCTTCCTGATCCCGAAATGCCCTATCCGGTCGGAAGGTGTTGTAATAAAAGGTGTTAATTCACTTAAAACAAAGAAAAGACCAAAAATATATGATTAAGGATTAAAAGCAACCTTTAATATTAAACCCGTTAGATTTAGTTTAGACTAGAGGTAACGTCGTTTGACGGGCGTTGTGGGGGTGCTAATCCTTCCCCACACGTAACCGACTCCCGGACTCAGGTTTTGGTTCGTAGACCGTAGTATTAGACTTAGTGTATCCGTCGTCAAGCATGGTCTATTAGGTCTAATAATTGTAGGTGGCTAATCACACCTAGGAAAAAAAGATTAGTGGCGACTCCTCTTTTTCCATAGTCGTTTCGGCAGGGTTCGGACCCCGGACCCGAACGTTTCGACAAATGGGAGATAATGTAGATGAAGAAAATTAGGAAGTAAACATGGCTACCATGTTGCAAACTATAATGCAGCAACTTGGCACCTTGTCTACAAGAGTGGATGCATTAGCTAATGCTCAACAAGCAAAAGATGCCCAAAATCAACAAAGGGCTAATCAAGCTCAACTTCCACCACCAAGGGAAGTAGTTAGAAGAGATCCCATGGATCAATTAAGGGAGTAAGAAGCTGGAGGTCAAGCTCAGAATTAGAAATTGCGCCCTAGAAGAGTTGTTGATAGAGAAGAGCCTAAAAACAACATCAAGTACACAATTCCTAAGTTCAATGGGAGAGGGCTTCCGGATGATTACTTGGATTGGGAATCAAAATTGGAGATGTACTTTGACTATCATCCTTATGCCGAATCTAAGAAGGTGCAAATAGCCATCCTTGAGTTTACTGAGAATGCTTTGAATTAGTGTAATCAATTGGTTCAGTCAAGGAGGAGAAATTTGGAGAGGCCAATTGAAACATGGGCTGATTTGAAGAGTGCTATGAGAAAGAGATTTGTGCCAAGTCATTACATCAATTCTCTTTATCATAGGTTGTTATCTTTGAGGCAAGGATCTAAGAGTGTTGATGAGTACTATTCGGAGATGATGTTGTTGATGTCTAGGGTTGAAGTTGAGGAGGTACCTCAAGCTACAATGGCTAGATTTCTTGATGCGCCCAAGGCTTATCATTGAGGTAATGATGCGGCAAGGACTTATTATGGACTTGAAGACAAGCATGGAGAGCATGGAAAGGATGATCAAGGGCTGCAAGGAAGCATGGACAAGCTTAAAGGAGAGGATGGAATCGTAATTCACCAAGAAGATGCCATTAAGATGCCATTTGATCCATTGAAGATGCCTCTTGGTCCGATGACTAGAACAAGAGCTAAGAGATTCAAGGATGCACTCATGGGCCTTGTTCGAACTCATCTTGAAGACTTGAAGACCATTGAAGTTCAATTGAAGAGCTTTGGTGATGATTTGGGCAAGAAATTACAAATCAATTACAAGTTCATCACTTTTCTTGCTATTCATTCTAGATGGCCGGATTGACATCATGGCATGAGCCCATTAGCATTAGTTTACTTTGTTTGGGCTTAATTCTATCTTAGATTAGCTTATTTTTAAGTTTGGACCTTATTTGGATTGGGCCTTGGTTGACTAAGTCCAATCCTTGTTTAATTATGTCTTTATTTCCTTTTCCTAGTTGGGTTTGGACTAGTTTTTCCCTAGCCCTTATATTTGGACGAAAATTAGGATTTATTTTAGGATTTTGGTTGACCCTATCACTATATAAGGCCACCAATATCTCTTGTAAAAGTGGAAGTCAAGTTATCAATAAAGTTGAGAGGTTTATACACCCATATCGATTATTTGGCTTCTTTGTTCTAGTTTGAGCAAACTTAGGGTTCTTCAATCTTGTAGAGTCCTAGCAAACAATTAGGTTGTGATTGCTTAATTGTTTGTGAATCTTGGGATCTTAGGTGTTCAAGTGCAGGTTGACTTGGGGGTCTAAGGCCGACGAACGAAGGAAGATTTATCAAGTGAAGATTGTCGACATACTCATCTAGAAGTTTGGTGATTCAAGTTGATCTTAGGCGGGTCTCTAAGGTGGATTTGGACCGATTTACAACTAGATTCGTATCAATTGGTAATCAGAGCTTAGGTTTATCATCTTCAATCGGTAAATCTATCTTTTTACTCATCATTCATCACGTTTTTATCCATCGAATTCACCCTCACACTCATCGCACCACCCTTCTTGAAAATTCAAAAAAATCTGCAACTTTGAAAATTCATAGCCGATTCATCTTACATCTTTTTGCTTTGAAATTTCAGATTTGAGTCCCTTATAACTAGTAGTTATATAGAAAAATATAAAAAATATTTCGACCAGAAATTTGTGATTTTATTCTGGATTCGTTTGAGCTCGGAAAGCTGTGAAATTTGAGTTTTAAACTTCTTTTGATGTGATCTTTCTGGGAAAAATATTGAAAAAATCAAAAAAATCTGTGTTGTTATCGATTTTTTCCAGAAACTAGGGTTCTTAGTTTGGGAAAGGGGAGGTATGATTAAGAGAGGATTTTCATCATCTAGTACCTCATGGAAACCTTCTTACAAGAAAGATGAGAAAACACCTGATGCGCCAAAGGCTTATCATGGTCTTGAAGAGCACAATGGAGCTAATGGAGATCATGCTACGGATAAACATGGAGATGTCTCGGATATTCAAGAAGCTGCTACGGTTGATCCCGGATTGAAAGGAAGCTTGGAGGAGCATGGAGATGAAGGGATCGCACATGACCGGCCAATGCATGGGGCAACCGCACAAGACTGGACACATGACCGGCCATGGCATGGAGCAATCGCGCATGACCGGGCACAACCCGGGCACAACCGGCCATTTGATCCTTTAGCCATTCCACTAGGTTCTATGACAAGGGCTCGGGCTAAAAGGTTCAAGGAAGCTTTATTGGGCTTGGTACGAAGTCATCTTGGAGGTTTGAAGTCCATTGAAGATCAATTGGAGAGCATTGAAGACATCAAGCCATGGAATATTCCCAACGATTCCAAGCCTTGCATTTTGCTTGAAATCGTTGAGCATTAGAGCTATCATTGTGTAATTCGGCCAATTGGGCCTTTATTCTATTTTAGATTAGTTATTTAAATAGTTTAGAAGACATTGGGTTGGGCCTTGTTTGACTAAGTCCAATCCTTGCTTAATTATGTAATGTTATTTACTTTTCCTAGTAGGACAAGGAGTAGGCAATTTCCTTGATCCTTCCTTTATGTTTATGCCGCCCTTATGGCTTTAGGATTAGGAGGGGTTTGCGTTATCTTTGCCTATATAAAGGCATCAACCCCCTCTTGTAAACACAAGTCAAGTTATCAATAAAGTTGAGAGGTTTATACACCCATATCGATTATTTGGCTTCATTGTTCTAGTTTGAGCAAACTTAGGGTTCTTCAATCTTGTAGAGTCCTAGCAAGCAATTAGGTTGTGATTGCTTAATTGTTTGTGAAATCTTGTGATCTTAAGAGTTCAATTGCAGGTCTAATTGGATACTTAGGGCGACGAACGAAGGGATTAAGCTTTGTAAAGATTGTTCAATCGATTCATCAAGGAGTGGAGGAACTTCAAGTCGACTTTGGTGGCTATTCAAAGGGTAGATTTGAATCTAACACAACTAGATTCGTATCAACACCAAGCAAGGAGAAGGAGGTGACGCAAAAGGGGTTTGTAAGTCCTAAATCCGATTCAAAATCTTCATCTAGTTCTTTTTCTAAATCTCACATTAAGTGTTTTAAGTGTCAAGGATTTGGTCACTATGCTAAGGATTGCGTTAATAAGAAGGTATTGTATTTTAACGATCATGGTGAACTTGTGAGTGAAGATGAAGAATTTAATTTAGGCTCTAGTGCAGATGGAGATGATGAAAGGGATGATGAGGAGGCTACATTTGAAGAGGATGATGATGATGGTGTAGTACTACCACTTAAAAGTTTGGTTGCTAGGAGAACTTTGAGTGCCTATGTGAAAGGTGATGTGCACAACCAAAAGGAGAATTTGTTCCATACTAGGTGCTATGTGAAAGGAAAGCCTAGTAGTGTGATCATTGATGGGCGAAGATATAATAGATGATGCGCCAAAGACTTATCATGGACTTGAAGAACACAATGGAGATCATGGAGAGGATGAGCATGGGCTGCAAGGAAGCATGGACAAGCTTAAAGATGATGGTGATATCGCACAACATGTTTCAAGCACCAAGGAGATGCCAAAGATGTCATTTGATCCATTGAAGATGCCATTAAGTCCGATGACTAGAGCAAGAGCTAAAAGGTTCAAGGATGCACTAATGGGCCTTGTTCGAACTCATCTTCAAGACTTGAAGACCATTGAAGAGCTTTGATGAAGATTTGGGCAAGAATATTCCCATCGATTCCAAGCTCATCACATTGCTTGAAATCGATGGATGATTATGTTTCATTGTGTAATTTGGCCATTATGGGCCTTAATGCTATCTTAGATTAGCTTATTATAATGTTTAGAAGACATTGGATTGGGCCATGTTTGACTAAGTCCAATCCTTGTTTATTTATGCTTTGTCATTTACTTTTCCTAGTAGGACTTGGATTAGGGTCTTTCCTTGTCCTTTCCTTTATGTTAACCGTCCAAATAGCTTTAGGAATAGGGTAAGGGTGTCAAAACGTCCGGGTCCGGGGGACCCTGCCGAAACGACTTTGGAAAGAAAGGAGTCGCCACTAATCTTTTTTGCCTAGGTGTGATTAGCCACCTACTGATTTCTAGACCTAATGGACCATGCTTGACGACGGACACACTAAGTCTAATACTACGGTCTGCGTACCAAAACTCGAGTCCGGGAGTCGGTTACGTGTGGGGAAGGATTAGCACCCCCACAACGCTCGTCGAACGACGGTACCTCTATTTCGATTCTCTTTCATTATTTGTTCTCTTGTTGATTTTTTTCCTTTCGAAAAAGAAATTTTGAAAATGCTGTGACAAAACCTTTTATTCATTTTTTTGTTTTTTCAAAACTTGACCAATTTTATTAATTTCCAAAAGTCTTCTCTTGGATTTTCAAACTTTTATTTCCCAAAAGTCTTCTTTTGGAGTTGCTTAAATTGAAAACGTTCTTTTTGAAAATGCTTACCTTGAAAACTCTTTGATTACCAATTTTGATTACTTTTTGAAATCTGATAAGAGAACATGGCTTTTGAAAACTTTTTTGAAAACACCTTTTATTGCATCTTTTAATTTTATGATTTTTCCATTTTTTTCATTCTTTTCTCTTTTCCTTCTTTTTTTTGCTTTTCTTAAAATTATAACCTAAGTATTAACTAATGCATGTATGAGATGATGAATGCAAGGTTCAGTTTTATTAGTTGATTAATAAAAAGGAGTTTACTTGAATTGGCCTTCACGAACCTAGCCCGGCCCTCCAGGGATATTCGTGAAAACTGATCAATCTTGGGGCGAAATCCCGAGAGATCGTGCTCTTGCACCTTTACCCGAGATTCGCCCGTCGTAACTAAAAACACCCCTTTATTAATCTAAGCAGATAATGGTGGCGTGGAATGCAAGCAGTTATCATTAATTAAACATGATATGCATGGACTACTTTCTACTCTACTTTATCTACTAATTACTAAATTATTACAAATCCCGAATAAAAATAAAAATAAGTAAATTGAAAGCTAAGGGTCGACTGGACAATTCTGGGGACCTGCACACTAAAGAGAACAATTAGCAAATTTCAGGGGCATAAAAACACAAATTGAAAACCGATAACATCAAACAAACACCGAATTACATAATCCTAACATAAATTTCTAAATAAGGATCAAATTAAACAAACTTGACATGAGAAGATTTAATCTATTCCCTAATTGACTTAAACCTAAAGAAACCTAACCTCTAACCAAAGACTTAATTTTTTAAGTAAATACTAATCCAAATTAATTCATCAACTCCATTCAAAGTCACTTCCAATTTAAAAAGGCAAATCCTTTATCTCAAAGTTGCATTTTTAAACTAAAATTAGCTCAAAAATGGCTTTTAAACTTCCAAGCTAATTTTAATTCAAAATTTTAAACTTTAAACTAAAATTTTGATTTCTCCAACTAAAAGAGTCTCTAAGTGGGATCAATGAATCATCTTCAATTAGTATGAACTTAAAAAGAATCAAGCCCTTAAACCCAAACTTCAATTTCTAAATTAATTTTAACACAAAAGCTTAAACTTTAATAATCATTAATCATTTGCAATTAAAGATTTCATCTTTAAGCTAACTAATACTCAAACCCTAGGATCAATTTATTTATCAACAAAGATTAACAAATATAATATAAACCATTTATTTGAACAAAAGACTAATTTTTATACTAAAGGACTAATTTTTTTAAGCCATTTTTGACCAAAAGCTTGAACTTTAATCTTAACAAATGACATGATTATTAAACAAAATACTTAAGATTTACCATGGAAATTAAAAAAAATTAGGGTTTTTACTTAAATCTAACATGGCAAAAGTTACTCAAGACCAGAATAACTCTAAATCTAGCATCTTTGTCACCAAAAATAAACAAACAAACCACAAATTGGAATAATTAACTATAAACGAATTGAAATAGCAGCAAATTAGATGGAGCAAATTGAAAGAAATCAAAATAAGAGCTTACAAATCCGGTGCGTTTAGTTCCCCTCTTCTTTTAGTCGGGCTTTTCCTCCTTCTTCCTCCTCGCTTCAACTGCTTCTTCCTCTTTTCCTTTCCGCCTCTACTTCAACCTTTTCCTTTTCACGAGCCTCTCTCCTCTTCAATGAATAACCAGCACGCCATGGATCTTACTCTGTCAATCGCGAACCCAGCAACTTCGGCAGTTTCATTGACATGTCCAAAGCTGTGAGCTTTCAAGGTTTCGGCAATGATCCCAGCCTTGGATGCTCGGATTCCGGGATTTCACCGTCGAAATAGCCTCAAACTTTGGGGTTCCGTTCCATCCTCCTCCCATTATCAATCTCTCGGTTTAATTTGAGGTAAGGTTCATTAAATCAAAACCCCCTATTTTTACACTTAAGAACCCTAGTTGTCATTTAAAGAAATTTGAGAGAGGGCTTCGAGGGAGAATAAAGTATTCTCCGATTAGTCTGTTATTGAGGGAGCAAAGAAAGTCTCTTTTTATGAAGGGGTGAAGAGTGAGAGTAGTGATTTTTTTAGAGAGTAGTGAGGTTAAAGAGTGAAGATGGAGGATGAATTCTGTGAATTCGGTAGAGAGAGCATGAGCCATTGTGGAGAAAGGGAAGAGATGAGAGTCCGCAACTGTGTGTTGTGTGGAGAGGAAAGATTAATTCAGAGGTCAGGGAAGAGAGGGTGAACCAAGAGTGAGAGGTATCGATTCAATGGTTCATCCCCGATGTGAGAGAGAGGCCGATATTTTGGTTATTTTTTGTCATTTGTTAGTTGTCTCCATTCATTCTTATCTCCCCTGTCCGTTTTCCTCTTCCCCTATTTTAGCTAACAAATTCTGTTTGTCTCTTCTGCAGGTTGTTGTGAAAGATAAGATCAAAAGGTTGAGGTGGCAGAGTGAGCTGGCATAACAAAATTCGTTGGAAGAATCTTTCTTAGGTAGTCTTCGTTTCTAGCTAATCCCCTGGATTTTATTTCCCTGCGATGCTGCCTATTTTGCTTGAGCATCTATTACTGAATTGTTGACCATGTGTGAATTGAATTTGTTGACCTTGATTTGATTCTGTGGCTTTGCTGAATTGGGTTCCTTGTTGTGCATACTTATGTTTTAGCAAAAATAGATTTATTTGCCTAGCTAACCATCTTCCATGTGCTTCATTCACCTGTCTTCGAGCTTTGATTTAGGCTTTCTGCATGCCTAGTTGATTTACCTTGTTCATGAATTGGGATTCATTTTCCTGTTAGCCCTGTTTTCTTACTTAATAACTAGTAGTTATATCGAAAAATATCAAAAAAATTAAAAAAAATTAAAAAAAATTTCGACCAGAAACTTGCGATTTTTGTCCCGGATTCGTTTGAGCTCGGAAAGCTTTGAAATTTGAGATCTAGACTTCTTTTAGTGTGATATTTCTGGCAAAAATATTGAAAAAAATAAAAAAAAATCTGTGCTGTTATCGATTTTTTACAGAAACTAGTTTTTTAGTTTGGGAAATTTGGGGATTAGGGTCAATTGATGTACTAAGTTGCAATTAGCCCTAATTGATTGTGTAATTGAGATCCTTGGGTTGCTTTTGCTGTGAATTGTGTTTTAATTTGAAGAATTTCAGGTTACAAACCCTATTGGATTCAAGTGGTACAAAATAGGAGACAAGTGGTACTAGGGTTTAAGCTAACCGATTTGATATTGTGATTTGTGCTTGATTGAGTTTTTGTGCAGCAACTTTGGAGAAGGAATTCGACATAAGGAGCCTGCATAAGTGGTTTGGTTTGGGTTAAGATCACTTTCCTTTGATTCACAATAATTTTGCTACTAATTGTTTGTTCCTCAAGTAGGTCACGAGAAGAAAGGAGTGCTCTAGGAGTTGCTCTTATTAGGCCTATTGAAAGCTAGAAAAAGGCATAATCTTGTGAGATCATCAAGAGAGTAGTGGACCGCCAATCTATAGGATTTGAGTACAAACACGAGAGCATAAGTCAAAGGTATAAGCACACACACACTTGTGAGAATTTTTATTACTAATCTTTGTTCTTTTTGTAGATACAAAGGGAGATAGGCAAGAAGAGCAAAATCAAGGAGAGAACACGAATGCCATGTTGCAACAAATCATACAACAACTTGGCACCATGACAACGAGATTGGAGGCGTTGGAAACTCGAAACCCACAAGCTCAACAAGGAGCTAATGCCACAATCAACAATGAGAGACTTCAACTTCCACCACCAAGGCACGGTGTTAGAATCGATCTTATGGAGAGATTAAGGCAACAAGAGCTTGGAGGGCAAGCAATCGATGAAAACATGCGGCCTAGGAGGGGAATTGAAAGAGAGGAGCCTAAAGACAACATCAAATACAAAATCTCTAAATTCAATGGGACAAGGTCTCCATCCGATTACTTGGAGTGGGAGTCAAAATTGGATATGTACTTCGATTACTATCCTCATGCCGAGCCAAAGAAGGTACAAATTGCTACTCTTGAATTCACGGAGA
Organism: Corchorus capsularis; assembly: GCA_001974805.1. Classification (NCBI taxonomy): domain Eukaryota; kingdom Viridiplantae; phylum Streptophyta; class Magnoliopsida; order Malvales; family Malvaceae; genus Corchorus; species Corchorus capsularis. Next base: position 4,252 of record AWWV01014698.1, on the reverse strand, counting down.
ATGCTTTGAATTGGTGGAACCAATTGGTGCAAGCAAGAAGAAGAAACTTGGAAAGACCCATCAATATTTGGTTAAGTCTAAAGAGTTTTATGAGGAAGAGGTTTGTTCCAAGCTTTTACACTAATGGTATCTACCAAGAGTTGCAATCTTTGAGGCAAGGAACTAGGAGTGTTGATGATTACTACTCCGAGATGATGTTGTTAATGTCTAGGGCTGAGGTTAATGAAGCTCCACAAGCTACTATTGCTAGGTTTATGGCAGGGTTAAATAGAGAAATTCATGATATTGTGGAGATGCAACAACACTATGATGTTGAGGAATTGCTTCAACATGCTTTGAAGGCCGAGAGCCAAGTAAAGAGGAATAAGAAGAACTTTTCATCATCATCAAGCTCATGGAAAACTCCAATCAAGAAGGATGATAAGTCGACCAAAGATAAGGAGTTGGCGGAAAAGGGAGCTACCCCTAAAACCGATTCTAAGTCTTCATCTAGTTCATCTTCTAAGAATCATGTTAAGTGTTTCAAGTGTCAAGGCTTTGGACACTATGTTAAAGATTGTGTTAACAAGAAAATGTTGTTCGTGAATGAACAAGGAGAAATCGAAAGTGAAGATGAAGAGATTACTCTAGGATCTGGTGGTGATGGAGATGATGAAGCGGATGCGCATGATGATAGTGATGATGGTGTCGGTTTTGCACTTAAGAGTTTTGTTGCTAGGAGAACTTCGAGTGCTTATGTGAAAGACGATGTGAACAATCAAAGGGAGAACTTGTTTCATACTAGGATGTATGCGAATGGGAAGCCTAGTAGTGTGATCATTGATGGTGGGAGTTGTCCAAACATAGCTAGTATTTATTTGGTGAAGGAGATGCAATTACCCACTACAAAACACCCTAAACCCTATAGCTTAGGTTGGATCAACGATAAGGAGGAAATTAGAGTTAACAAACAAGTTTTGGTTTCTCTTTGTTTGGGCAGGTACAAAGGAGATGTATTGTGTGATATCTTACCCATGCAAGCATGCCATGTACTACTTGGACGACCATGCCAATATGACAACAAAGTCCAACATGATGGTGAGACGAACCAATATACTCTCATGTGTGGTAAGAAGCCATTTACTTTTATTCCATTATCACCTCAAGAGGCTTTAAAGGATCAATTAAAATTGAAAGAGGAATTTACTAAGATGGAATCCGATTATAGGGCTAAAGAAAAGAATAAACATGCTAAGTTAGATGCGAATTGCGATTTAGTTGAAAGGCATGCTAGTTCTAAGAAAGTTGTTAAGGAGTGTATGTTAGCTACTAAGAGTGAGATTAAAGAAGCTTTGAATGATAATTCTGCTTTGATCTTACTTTTGCTTAAGAATACACTTGTTGCTACTAACGACTTGGAAAGAGAGCTTCCAAGCAACATTGTTTCTCTTTTGAGTGATTATGTAGATGTGTTTCCGGAGGAGATTCCTAGTGGTTTGCCGCCAATTAGAGGAATTGAGCATCAAATTGATTTCATCCCTGGAGCGCAAATACCTAATAAGACAGCTTATAGGACAAACCTTGAAGAAACAAAGGAATTGGAGAAGCAAGTTGGAGAGCTACTTCAAAAAGGGTTTGTGTGTGAAAGCCTTTCTCCATGTGTCGTTCCTGTGTTGCTTATTCCTAAGAAAGATGGGACTTGGAGAATGTGTGTTGATTGTAGGGCAATAAACAACATAACGGTAAAGTATCGTCACCCTATTCCTAGATTAGATGATATGCTAGATGAATTGCATGGTGCTTGTTTACTTTCTAAGATTGATCTTAAGAGTGGCTATCATCAAATTCGCATGAAAGAGGGTGATGAATGGAAAACTTCCTTTAAAACTAAATTAGGGTTGTATGAATGGTTAGTTATGCCTTTTGGATTAACTAATGCACCTAGTACATTCAAGCGATTAATGAATCATGTTTTAAGAGCTTTTATTGTCAAGTTTGTTGTTGTTTATTTTGATGATATACTTGTGTATAGCCGAAACCTAGATGAGTATGTTAGGCATCTAAAATGCGTGTTAGATGTACTTAGGGTTGAGAAATTATATGCTAACCTTAAGAAGTGCACCTTTTGCACAAACAAGCTTGTTTTTCTTGGTTTTGTGGTTTCATCGCAAGGTATAGAGGTTGATGAGGAAAAGATCAAGGCAATCAAAGATTGGCCAACACCCACCAACGTTGGACAAGTGAGATCTTTTCATGGACTAGCCAGATTTTATAGGAGGTTTGTTAAGGACTTTAGCACCTTAGCCGCCCCTATTACAAGTGTTATGAAGAAGAATGCACCATTCAAGTGGGGAGATGAACAACAAGAAGCATTTGAGACCTTGAAGGGAAAATTGACTAATGCTCCTTTGCTTGTTTTACCTAACTTTAACAATACTTTTGAGATTGAATGTGATGCATCAGGGGTTGGAATTGGAGCTGTTTTAATGCAAGGTGGGAAGCCCGTCGCATACTTTAGTGAGAAATTGAATGGGGTTGCATTGAATTATCCAACCTATGACAAAGAGTTGTATGCTCTTGTAAGGGCGTTGCAAACTTGGCAACACTACCTTTGGCCTAAGGAATTTGTGAATCATACGGATCATGAGAGCTTAAAGTATTTAAGAGGCCAACAAAAGTTGAACAAAAGACATGCTAAGTGGAGCAAATTCATTGAGTCTTTTCCTTATGTTGTGCGATACAAACAAGGTAAGGAGAATGTGGTAGCCGATGCTTTATCAAGCAGGTATGTCTTACTTTCCATGCTTGATTCTAAGTTTCTTGGTTTTGAGTATATTAAGGAATTGTATGCTAGTGATGTTTATTTTGGTGAAATATTTAAAGCATGTGAAAATTTTGGATTTGGAAAGTATTATAAGCATGATGGATTTTTGTTTAAGGAATCTAGATTGTGTGTGCCTTCTTGTTCTTTGCGCATCTTGCTTTTGAGGGAATCGCATGAAGGGGGTTTAATGGGTCACTTTGAAGTTTATAGAACATATGACATATTGCATGAACACTTCTTTTGGCCTAAGATGCGACATGATGTAGGGAAGTATATTGTTAGTTGCATTGTTTGTTTGCAAGCTAAATCTACTTCTAAACCGCATGGATTGTATACTCCTCTACTTATTCCTCATGAACCATGGACTCATATTAGTATGGACTTTGTGTTAGATTTACCTCGTTCTAGGAGAGGTAAAGATTCTATCTTTGTGGTTGTTGATAGGTTTTCTAAGATGGCTCACTTTATTGCATGTACTAAAACGGATGATGCCATTAATGTAGCTAATTTGTTCTTTAAAGAAATTGTTAGACTACATGGAATGCCTAGGACGATTGTAAGTGATAGAGATGCTAAGTTCTTAAGTCACTTTTGGAGAACTTTATGGGCTAAGTTAGGAACTAAGTTGTTATTTTCTACTACTTGTCATCCTCAAACCGATGGTCAAACCGAGGTAGTTAATAGGACTTTGTCTACTGTGCTTAGGGCTTTAATTAAAAAGAACTTAAGAACTTGGGAGGATTGCCTACCTCATGTCGAATTTGCATATAATAGAAGCATACATAGCACCACTGGATATTCACCTTTTGAAACTGTGTATGGCTTTAATCCTTTAACCCCATTGGATTTGTTGAGTTTACCTTTGAGTGTGCAAGTCGACATGGATGGACAAAGGAAGGCCGATTATGTTAGAGAACTTCATGCTAGTGTTCGAGCTCAAATTGAGAAGAAGACACAACACTACATGAAGATTGCTAACAAAGGGTGCAAGGAAGTCATCTTTGAACCCGGGGATTGGGTTTGGTTGCATCTAAGGAAGGAGAGGTTCGCTGAAAAGAGAAAGTCTAAGCTCTTACCTCGTGGAGATGGTCCATTCCAAGTCTTGGAGAGGATCAACAACAACGCTTACAAGCTAGATCTTCCTAGCGAATATGGCAATGTAAGTGCTACTTTTAATGTTTCAGACTTATCCTTGTTTGATAGTGATGCAGATTTGAGGACAAATCCTTTTCAAGGGAGAGGGGATGATGCACCACGGGCTTATCATGGCTTAGAAGGACACATTGGAGCCAATGAAGATCATGAAGAGTGTCATCGTAGTGCCTAAGCTTTTGAGGAGCATGGGGGATGGAGGCGCGAGTGACCGGCCACGCGACTTGGAGTTGCCCGCGCAACACCGGCCATGCGATATGGAGATGCCCGGCCATCACCGGCCACGCGACATGGCCC